>BPLR01016679.1:0-74676 GCA_021605095.1 Caerostris extrusa | reverse complement strand
CAACTGTGAAAAACGAAAACATTCCGCTTTGTAAAGAAAATTTCTTTGTTTTCTTAAACTGTATTATTTCTATAAAAATAAAATGTCTGTATTCCTAAAAACTATAACGTTTAGAAATCCAAATTTTTCTACGAATTTATTTTTTTATTTATTATTATTATTTTTTTTTTTTTTTTTTTTGATCTGGTACACACAGCAAAAAAATGGGAAAATTCATTTTAGTTAACTTTAAAAAAAAATATTTATTTAAAAACATTTGTTGTACGCGCCACAAAAATAGTGCCAGTCATCTTTTGATATATTTTTCGCTTTTATGTCATAGCCTTTATGGGTTTTATGGCGTCATAGCTTTTTAATGGATTTAACTTTTTTGGGGGATTATTATTGATTCATTTTTAAAGTACAGCAAAATTTTTCAGACTGATACTTCTCCTGTGTTATTGCTTGTATCTGTTTTTTTTTTAAATCTTTAGTAGATATCTTGGAGCCTGATGACCGAGTGTCTGGCCCCTCGATGCCACAGGTTTTGGGTTCCAGTCCCGGCTGTGCTATGGAAGTTTGTAGTGGCTCTGAATCCACTTTGAACCGTAGATCCCGGTCTAAAAACGACTGTAGAGCGTTGGGCTGACAACTCTACCCCGTAAAAAGAAAACATTTCCTGTCTCGAAATCTACCCGTAGGCAGACGACCAGGTCCATCATGGAGCTGTTGCGCCACTGATGATGATGATTTACTGATGGGAAACGACTTTTTATTTTTTTATTTTTTTTTAAGGATTATTATTGATTCATTTTTAAAAGTACACCATAATTTTTCCAGACTGATACTTCGCTCCTTGTTATTGCTTGCATCTATTTTTATTTTTAATCGTTAGTAGATATCTTGTACTCGTGATTGAGATTATTTTTAAATGCATAGTTTCTCACATTCATTTGCTGAATTTCATAAAAAGTTGTAACAGTAAAGTCAGTAGCAGTTCATAATTTGTATGCCATTTACCAACTTATTAAATCTGATTAAAAAAATAATAGACCGATTTAAAATTTTATTTTCAATTAAAAATATTTTATTTTTTGCAGTTGGGTCATATCTATTTGTTACGTATAAAGTTTCACATAAAGATATTCTGTTTAAAGATTAAAGAATGTGACAAAAAAATTCAGACCGACAACCTTTTGAATCTCGATCGGTATCCTTCTCAATGTCACCACTGACTCGCGACTGATTCCTGGAGATTAATTAAGTGCACCCAACTCCTGTGATTCGTCATGAACCTGCTATTTTCAGGATGTCTTCAGACACAAAGAACTCGAGAAGAGGGAAACGAAATTTTCTGCTTGGCCGCCCCGCTCCGAATGGTTCGCTGACTTATTTCCCCCAGAAGATTGGTGAGTGTTAGCAGTCATTCGAGAGATCTCTGCATAGAGTGAGAAACGATTCTTGGTTAACAGTTACTGTTTTGACGTAATGGGATAAAGAGAAGGAATTGAAACCATTTACGGAAAAGAGAAAATGGACTTCAAATGTTACTGAACACATTACAAAGCCATGCAAGGGGAAAAGAGAGAGACAGAAATAAAATAATAACTTTTTTTTTTTTTTTTTATTGACTTACAATATAACTACAAGCATCAACTTCAAAATCGGAAATCTCTTGCTTACTCGGGATATGTTCATACGATATTCGATTTCATATCATATCATATATCCAGGCATTAACAGCGGCCTGTTGGCCAATTGGTTAGCGCTCTGGCCTTTGGGACCATAGGCTTCAGGTTCGAATATTGGTTTATTGTGATGTTTTTCGGAATCCATGTTAAACTGTAGGTCCCGGTCTAATTAGCCTAAAGTGTGCACAAATTGACCGTAGAGCGAGAAACTGAACCGGGCATGAACATGAAAAAGCATTGTTCCAGAGTGTATATATATATATAAGTTTCGTGTTCCACTTATGCTACATCACTAACATCCACCGACAACTTTGTGGAAGAAGAAATTGTGTTCAGGAGTACTTTTAAGGATAACTGTCCCACATTTGCTTGCCGTACCAGTGAAAACCCAAAAACTCACTAGAAAATCTGGCAAAGGGTATATCCAGAGGATACGCCTTCGATTTAGCCATGCCATTATTGGCAAATATCTAAAGAATTATGCAATATAAAATTTTTAAATTGTAAATTAAAAACAAATTATAATTTATAGTAAATTACAACTATAAATATTTATTGTTAGAGGTGACTGTAAGTGTTTAAAAATCAAATCGATTTTGGGAAATTCATTTCTTGAAATGAATTAAAGTTGAAAGTACAAAAAATGTTATTATTTTTAAAATTATGGACAATGTTATATTTTTGGAAGTTTATTCCTGCAGTCTTTTTTTCGGAATTAGTTTTCCTTTGATGAAATTTAAAAGAGCTCATTTAACATTTTAAAAACTAGATTCATTTAAAAGAGTTGTTATATGAAGAAACACTGGGGAAGGGAAATGAAATCCCAACGCCAAGAAGAAAATAGTTAAGAGGAGTAAAATTTGGGCAAATCATTTCTCCAGATAACATTTTCAAGGTTACAGGTCTAGGTATGCGCGAGAAGAGCAGTTTCAGATGTGAAATTGTGGTATATCAATAACCGCTATAGACTTTACGATTTTGTATTTAAAATCGTAGTGACAATAGCAATTATTGATGTACCATCACAAACCTTTGCATACTTTGAAAGTATACAAAGCGTATGATGGTACAATGCTTATGTATTATGTGTCGTGCGAGTTCCATCGTATGTAATTTTATCAGATGGAGTTTCATGCCTGTTGTATTTGATCTGTGAAATCAGCAACCATCCGTGCTGCGTATGCATGACGCTGGATTTTTTTGTCTTCCAATAATATCCAAACGTGCTCGTTGGGAGAAAGATCTCGGCCAGGACAACATGTCGTCACACTTTTGAGCATGTTGATTGATATCAGCAGAATGGAGACGAGAGTTATCGTATTGGAAAATGTTAACTGAAACGGTGATCAAAAATTGTAGCACAATGGAGTTCAATCACCACACTCACGTACAAATTTGCTGTTAAAGGGAGGGGGTAGGGAAGATAGGATAACGACGAGAATACTTCTGCTGCCATAGAAAATTGTTCCCCAGACCATAATTCTTAGTGTGGGCCCAGAGTATTCAGATGTGACAAAGACAGATTGGCTCCAAACGCTTACTTTCTCCTTCTAATCAACACATGCTATTTGCTAGCATCAAGACAGAAATCGCTTTAATTAGAAAACATAGCAGAGCTCCGGCTTACATCTATTGAAATTGTAGAGGGGGCGATTTGAAATTGAATTAGTGAATGTAGAGTTCTCTACAAGGCCTTTGGCTCAGAGGTGTCACTCTGTTGCCAACAGAAGATTGAATTTCAGCTGCCATCAGTACCACGAGTTACAGCTAACTCTACTAATACTTCGGTCATCCCTCTTAGTAGTAGCCAGTGTGCGACTTCATCCCAGACAGTATGTTTCCGTGACCATTGCTGCCAACAATCATCCATAGAGGATATATCTCACTAAGTCTTTCTCCAACATCGGGAAAAAGAAAATCTATCTTCTCGTAGCCCTATTAAACGGCCTCGTTCAATTTTGTAAGATGCTAATACTGCTTCTTTGTCTCCTTATAGGCATTCTTGACTCAAATGTAACTCAATACAATCATTTCTGTAGGTCCCGGTTTCAGTTTACTCCTCGTGTGCACAAAACGACCATAGAGCAATAAACCAAACACCAACAATCAATCCGGAAGATAAATATTTCTCAAGAAGTTTGCATTACGTATTTAAAAGCAAAGTGATTTTCATGTTCATATTAGCTCCTTTCTTATTCGTCTTGAGCGAAATTTGAATAGACGTCATCTATCAGATATGCAAACGCGCCTAAAAAATTTTCACTTGTCTAGTACAACTCCTATTTGGTGTTGTGATTTTTATTTTTTAGTCAGAAATTCATAGCAAATGAAAATAATATTTTTCATTAGATGAAATATCTAATGAAATTTATTGTTTTATAAAAATAAAAAAAATTGAATAATTATTGAGCATTTTTTTTTAAATTAACTGATAAATTTAAAAAAATAATATTGTTTAAAAATTAATTTTCCTCCTACAATTTTTTTTTCATTTTTTAAAAATATATTCTTTTAATTTATTACGTATTACAGTTTTCCATTAGCCTTCCGAGTAAGTATTTTGAAGAATGAAAGCATATGCAGACATTCTTTCTACAAATATTAAAATTTTTGTTTTCCATAGTTTTACCCAATATTTCAAGATCGCTAGTTTTGTATAATCGCTACAGTGAATGAATTCTAATAAATAGTTTAAAAGAAATGAATTGAATAGAAATGTTTGTAATGGTTCGAATCCACTTTAAACCGTAGGTTCCGGTCTAATATCCGACTGTAGAGCGTTGGACGTAGGGCTGATAACTCTACCCCCATAAAAGAAAAATCTCCTGTTTCGGAGTCGTCAGACAACCATGGCCCAACATGGGCTGTAGTGCCGGGAATTAATTGGTTGTTAAATAATAATGTTTTATGATTTGTAAGTATTGAATAATTCTATTAAGAAATTTAATTTTCTTAATCTTTCAAAAGTTAGATTAATGTTTAACTTATTAGTTAATTATTGATCAAATTTCCAACGTTGCATTTTTAAAATTCGTGCAATTTTAGGACATCCATTTTTAACTAAATATCGACAACAAAGCATGAAAAACACATTATCGTATTTTCCTAATTACCTATGGATTATACGTTTAAAACAAACATCTTAGAATTCCCTGATTCCTTTTAACCAGCTTAAAATTTGGAAATTTTCTTTCATGGAAGTTTCGGTAAATAATAATTCTAAAAAAGTCACTGTCTAAAAACGTTTCTTTCTTTATTTTCTTTCTTTTTTTTTTTTTTTTTTGTCCTCTCGTTGTCTTTCATTTTTTCAATTCCTTTTATTATCTCACACTCTCCCTATATATATCTTGTTCAAATTTTCAATCGCTAATAAAATACTTTTTATTCATCCACTCAAGTTCAAATACAATTTTTTTGAACTTGTAGTGAAGGACACTTGCTGTTAATACAGTTTTTTCAAATATTGATTCATTAATTAAATTTAATTAATTAATGTTAATTTGTTTTTTTTTTTACATTTAAGTTGCATGTATGTAATAATAGATGGCGCCAGATGTAAAAAGCAACATTTCAACTTTATTTGTAAAGGACTTTTTCTGCCATATAGTAATAAAAAAAAGTAGGAATTGACTTAAAATTTTTTTTTTTTTTTTTTATATTACTTTGTTTTTATTATTATTTTTATTCCCAGACAGAATTTCAGAGTGAGAAATAACTAAATAGTTAATTCATATGGCACGTGAGAATCGCTGACACAAGACGCGGAATAATTAAAAAATAAAATATGCTTTTTTTTTGGGATGTTATATTATTAATTCATTAAATTGGATTTTTTTTTTTAAATCTTTGATTCTACAAAGTATTGTAAAATTCTTTCAAGTTTTAAATATTTTTATTTCGTAAATATAATTAAAATTGTTTACTGAATTTGGCATGAACTTTTTTTATTTATTAATCGTTAATTTTTTTTATAAAATATGTTCTGACAGTAAATAATTTTTTGCCAATTTTGTAGTATTAGTCATATTAGATTCCCTGTTAAATATGACTGGGGGGTAGGTCTGACAACAATAAAAGAAAACATAAGAAATCTAGCAACGGCTATAATAAAAAATAAAATTACGATATGCATATGTTCCAGTGATTCTCTTAGACAAATATACGTTTCATTCTTCATAATAATGGCAACATATCATTTAAAAATACTTTTTTAGAATATCATTTTACATTATAATAAAAAACGAATGAATATGTGTATTATTTGAACTTTAAAGATCATTTTTGCTTCCTCATTGGTGCAACAGCCTCATAGTGGGCCAAGGCCATCTACCTACTGGCAGATTTTGAGACAGGGGATATTTTCTTTTCGCCGGGGTGGGGTTGTCAGCTCTACGTCCAACGCTCTACAATTATATTAGACCGAGATCTACGGTTTAGAGTGGATTCCGAACTATTACAAACATCTATGGTACCGTGGTATGATGGCTAATTGGCTAGCGCTCTTGCCTTTGTTGCTTCAGGTTCGAATCCTGGGCGGCATGGATGTTTGCTAGTGGTTCGAATCTACATTAAACTATTGGTCCTGATCCAATTAGCCTAAAAGTGGGTACAAAATGATCGTAGAGCGACAAAAAAAAAAAAAAAAAAAAGTGCTGATATTGATATCCAAAACCTATGGGGCTAGACACTCGGCCATCATGCCTATTTTTATTTACTGTTGAAAATTAAAGCTACGGATTATAGACAGTGAACTACGGTGGTAAACTCATAGGTGCAAAGAAGTTAAATAGTAATAAAGCCTATTAAACTGGTTTTTATGTGAATAAAAATTAAAATGTATTTTAAAAGATGTATTAAGAAATGAATAAATTATCATAAGCTGCTTTTATTTTATTGGTTTGACAAAAATATTTTAACAACATTGGCCAACAGTGGTTACTATCACTGATCATATTTCTACACATACTACCAGAGATTTTGATTATTCACTTTTTAAATAATGGCTCATATTTTTAATTATTTTCTAACTATCAGCGTAAAATGAATTGAAAATTAGTTTGCTTGGTTTAAAAAAAATTCTCACAATTCCGCAATTTGATCATAATTTGCCTAATTTTTAATTTCATATGGAACTGATATTTAAATTGTTTAGTTAAGTTAAAACAGAAAAAAAAAAAAAAATATTTCACCAATTATTCTTAAAAATAAATAATTTGGAAGCTATTTTTTAAATGACGTTTATTAAGGAAAAGAATTGCGATATTAAATTAAATTGATTCATTTTTTTTGAAATTTTATTAAAAATGTATTCTAAATAACTTAAGGCATTAAAATAGTTTATTAGGATTTAAAACCTATAAAATATTATAAGATATTAAAATATACCTTTAATATTTAGATATAATTTATAGTTCTTAGGTGATTGAACGTCCAAAGGAAAAAAAATGATCAATTTTGAAATAATTCTAACATATCGTCTACGGAAATAACCACCTGTAACCTTAAACCCTATTACAATCTAAAAATATTATAAAATGTGTTTTAATCCGTTTTTAAAAAAAATAACTAATTGTTTACTTTTATAAAATAATCTAACAGCGTCAAATCTTTCCGACATAGACGATTGCGTTCTTAAAAACTAAGTCTACCTGACAAAAAACCATTAGTAAAAATTTAATCCGGTTTAAAAAGATCGTGATATTTCTTTTTAACGAAGCATATTATTTTAGCTGCAACTTTTAGAAAATATTTAAAATAAATAAATATTTTATTTGGTAAGTCTTGTAATATTCGTATTACGTAATCGTCAATAACATATTATAACCTTAAGTATTAAAAGAAACATTTCATTGAATCTGAATTATTTTACATATTTCAAGAATTCACTGAAAAATTAATAAATAAAAGAATTATTTTTTTGATTTAATATTATTTAATTCTATTACGTGTTATGAATGATTTCTCCATATTCGTTTTATCATCAAACTATTAAAATTTGTAATCCAATAATTTAATATTAAGTATGTTAGTATTAAGTTATTTTAAATTTTATTTTAATAATATAAGTATTAAGTTATTGAAAATTACATAAAAAATTTCGTAAATTAGTTTTTTTTCTAGCATAAAACACTCACTCTTTAATCCTACTTGAAATTATAAGTCGAAATTATAAATTGATAGTCGTGAGGTAACTGAAATATTAATTAAAAATTAATTATTGATTCAATATTATTTAATTCTATTGAGTGTTAGGAATGATTTTTATCATTTTGTTCGTTTTTATCTTCAAACTATTAGAATTCATAATCCAATAGTTTAATATTAAGTATACTAGTTTTTAAAAAGGATATAATTACTTAAAAATTTCGTAAATTAGTTTTTTTTCTAGCATAAAACATTCATTCTTTAATCCTACTTGAAATCATAAGAACTGCTAATCGTGAAGTTAAATAAAATATTAATTGAAAGAATTAATTATTGATTTAACATTATTTAATTCTATTGAGTGTTAGGAATGATTCTATCATTTTGTTCGTTTTATCTTCAAACTATTAGACTTTATAATCCAATATTTAATATTATGTATGTTAGTTTTTAAAATTGGATATAATTACTTAAAAATTTCGTAAATTATTTTTTTCTAGTATAAAATATTCATTCTTTAATTCTACTTGAAAATATAAGAATTAATAGTCGTGAAGGTAACTAAACTCTCTGCATAATAGAATGACAGATTTATGTGAAATCAAAAGTCAAGATTTTTGAATTTTTTTTTCAACATCATTTAACTTTATTACTGTCCGTGAATAATACTCTGACAGTTATGTTTGTTTGACCTTTTAAACTACTAGAATTTATAATCCAATTTGTGAAGTTTCAATATCAACTTTGTTAGACGTTAACGACTGAACCTTCTTTTTGCACATGTTGTATAACATCATTACCTTTTTTTTTTTTTTTTTTTTTTTTTTCTCTTTTCTCCCCTCCCGCTACAATAAATCTTTTTTCAAACCACAGAGGAGAAGACCTTCATTATAGAGAATGATGTTGCAGACTGTGTTCCAAGCCTGTGGTATGTATGCTCAACGTTATCGTGCCGTGCAAGATACCTCGGTGTATGTTTAATCTGCGTCACAAACAAGGTGGAAGAAACATAACGACTTTTGGCTAAAGGTCGCCAAGAGCAGGTGCATGAGGGAGGACTGGGTCATGATTGTGGCGAAGAGAGAGGGAGAAAAAAATGGCTCATGGCGAGAAAATATTTTCAATGTCGCACGCTTTGGATTTTGTGCATAGAACAGAGAGAGACAGAGACATTCGCGTGCAACGAACGCCCTTTCCAAGCTGTCAGCTGTAAGAGTTCCATAAGGGAATAATATATGATGTTTTTTTGAGTGGTAATGCGTAAACATCAATTTGAATATCCGTGTATTGATGGAAAGGTCGACCTTAAGGTTCACAATGTTAGGGGTTGATGAGTTGCTGAGTTTTACTTGGTGTCGTTAAAATATATCAAAATTACGGAGGGTGAATATAGCATCAATTGAACATCATTGAATTATCAGTTTGAATATTCGTGTAATGATGGAAAGGTCGGTCTTCATGTTAGAATGAAAGGGGTTGATGAATTGCTGAGTTTTACTTGGAGTCGTTAAAATATATCAAAAATTACTGTGATAGAATAGTTGTTATAGATTCATTTTATGGTCTGCATCTTTTATTTTACAGATATCCAAATTTTTAATTTCTTTCTGTTGCTTTTGAAGAAACATCAATTGAACATCATTGAATAATCAGTTTAAATATCAGTGTAATGATATTAATAAAGATTAATAATCGTTCTTAAGGTTCAGAATGAAAGAGGTTGATGAATTGATGAGTTTTAGTTGGAATCGTTTAAATATATCAAAATTATTGCGGTTGAAAAGTTGTTATAGATTCATTTTATGATATACATATTTTATACTACGGATATCCAAAATTTTTAATTTCTTTGGGTTGCTTTTGAAGAAAATAGCTGCCTTGAGATAAATATGAGCTTGATGGCCGAGTTGCTGGCGCTCTGGCCCTCAGTGCTGCAAGTTTCGGGTTTGAGTTCCGGTGGTGCTATTGATGTTTGTAGTGGTACGGAATCCACTTTAAATCATAGGTCGTGGTATAATATGACTGTAGAGCGTATGACTGATAACCCTACCCTATAGAAACAAAATCATCTCCTGTCTCGAAATCTGCCAGTGGACACACGGCCTTGGCCTATCAAGGGCTGTAATGCCAGGGGGTTAGTTAGTTAGAGACACATATGAAATATGTAAATTTAACTATAATTGTTAAACAATAATAAAAATAATTAAAAAATGTACAGTATCAGTCATTAAAAATAAGCATAAATGTCGTAATAAAACGATCTTTGATTCATTTCAACGAAGAGCTTTTGAGCAGGTCAAGAAGTTTTAATCAGCTATATAAAAGTTATCTTAGGAAATGTAGATCGGGTTTTAAATGAAATACTTCATGACGTTACTTTGCTGAAATGTACTATGAAATAGTTATACTACTTATGTATTTGTAAGTTACTTACTTGCATTATGTACACTTACTATGAAATACTTCACAAGTTAATGAAGTGTGTTATGAAATTTTTTATGAAGTTTATATTATTGAAATCTATTATTTAAAAATTATAATCTTTATGTATTTTAAATAATTAGTATTTCAAAGAATAAATAAAATACATGCATAAAAATACCTTTTTTTTAAAGAAATTTACAATTTTATGCTGAGTATTGATTGGATAGCGTAATTCTATACAAAAATGTATAGATAGTACTGAAACTATTTAACAAAATTTTTTTTACCCTGCGAATTGTTTATACATTTTTTTAGAATACCTAATCTAATTAATTAGAGAAGAAACAATTAAAATTTCTTCTTAGATTTAAAAAAAAAATGTTTGGAATAATTTTCGCAGAAATGGATATCATTCTTATTGCTTATTCTAAAATGCAAATTTAGGGTAAAAATTATTCTCGAATTCTGTTCTCAAATTATTGTACTGAATTCTAAATGAATTATATTCTAGATAATGTGTTTTTTTAAACATTTCAAACACATGAAAACTGCATTATTTGTAGAATATTTGCCTATTACCCAAATAAATAAGGTAATAAATTAATAAATATTTATTAAAGTAAATATTTTACTTTATGTTTCTCATATAATGGTAATAATATATTTGCAGTAAACATACTATACTGATTTCTCTCTATATACATTAAAAAAATCTTCAATTTAAAATTTTTAGTACACTTAAAAATGAGTAATAACGATCAAGGAATAAATTCATCATAATTAATAGATATAATATAAACAACATTAAGTGCAATAAAAAAATTCAGGGAAATATTAGAATGTTATCAATATTGCTTTGAATTTTTAATTATTAATAGAATGTTTATATATTAATTCTATTTATTTATTTATATAATATTATCATATTATATATTTAGTGATTTCAATCACAGATTGCGTTTTGCTAAGAATTTTTTTAGTGAATAAAATTACAAAATAGCATCTGCTTTTCCTTTTCAGCGCGGTGATGATAAAAAAAATTTTTTTTTTTAGTTAATCGCACAGATGCCAAATGCGACAAAGGAAAACCACAAACATTTGGCGACTTGGCGAAGTTTGGGTTTCGCGTCAATGGCGGAAAGCATGTTTCTGTTTCATCCTCAGCCTCAGTTAGTTTTCCACACGTGCTGCATCAACAGGTTGAGATTCATTGTTGACAGTTGCTTTGAATTCAGGAGTTTTTCCAAACTTTCCCATCAGGAAGAAGAATTCATCTGCTTTGAACTTAGAACTCGCCGGCATTCTTTCGGTTCATTATTTGCATTTAATAGCGAAAGATAATGTAAAACAAAATATATAAACTGGATTTTTTGAAGGATAATTTTGTGTAATTTTCTCTTGGGAATATATTTATTTCTGCTTTTATTACAGGTAAGTTACTTCTTTTTTTTTTAAATTGTTAGAATTTTTTTACCAGTCATGTAAGCTTTCTTTAAATTCATTATGTATCAAATAAAAAAAAAAAGATTTGTTGAATAATTTAAATATTATTTAAATTATTTATTAAATGCAACATTTTATTTTTAAAAAATTCTTTTTTTTTTTCATTCTATTTTCTATTTTTATTCGATTCTAAAAATTCTATTTTTAAAAAAAAAATTCTAAAATTCTATTTTAGAAAAATGTTGGTATTATTTTTTTTTTTTTCAGCTGTCTAAAAATTTTTTTCTTTCTTAAAAGTGAATTATTTTATTAAGAATTGTTTTTTTTTTTTCCTTCCTTTTATTTTTTTCTTCAATTTATATTTATAGATAAGTTTACCTTCATATTTTACATTCATTTGTGTATTAATTCCTTTGCATGTAATGCAGTGTGTCGATTTCAGTTTGGTTCAGAAAATGTTTTCAATCTTCTTAAAGCCTTTAAAAATTGTTCTTTTACTTATCAATATTAAAATTTTATTTAATCTTTACTATAGATTTAATTTTGAGATATTGTTTTATCAGATTTATAAAACCGTGGGCTGCTTGAAAAATTATCTAATATCTTTATATATTACCCTAAAATTATCTAATATATATATTCCATTTCCTTACATAAAAAGAGAATAAATCTGATACAATAAAAATGCAAATAACGAGTTATGATTATAATAACTTAATAAATATTTTATTGCGTGGTTCCATTTTTTGTAGGAACTAAAAGAATGTTGTATTTCTTTTATTTATTTATTTTTATATTTATGTTTATTCGCAAATTTGTGTTGACACAAACAGGCTTGCGCATTTAAATATATTATTTAGCGACAACCATATTTACTTCGTTTACTGCAAACTTTAAAATGAACATGTATTCGGTAGTAAATAAATTGATAATAAAAAAAAAAAAAAAGTCGATAATGATTCTGCATCCAATCTAATATGTTATTTACAAAAGATTTGATTTTCTAATCTGCATTAAAAATATAAAAAATTAAATCAATATTTTTTTAATGATTTCTACTTTATTAAACCAAAGTTTTATCATATATATATTTATATCAAAGTTTTATCATTTATCATACATATCATATGTTTTAATATTTTATCAAAATCTGGATGTATATATTTTTTAAATTACCAATTGTATTTTTATTAGTTAAATGGGTATATGAAAAACTGGCCGTAAAAAAAACGTCGTCCTTATACAAGTCTGTGCATTCATTCCTTTTCTACAATTTTCAACTTAGAAAATAATAATAAAAACTATAATTTCTGTTATACAATACGATAATTTCTTTCGCTAATTTCATTTCCTGATAATAATATTAAGAAATACAGTTATAAAACGAATTATTATAAAAAAAAATTTTGAAAAAAAGATGCTACATAAGAAAAACAATTTGTTGTAAAAATTTTCATTATAGAAAGATTGAAATGTACTGATGTAAGAAGTGGTAAACTACAGTTGTTTAAACCTTAGTGACTAATTTGATATTCAATTAATAGACGGATATAAATATATTCCAAAGTAGATATTATGTATTCCAAATAAGTTTAAATGAATTAATGGAAAATCCTTTTAACATTATTTACAAAAAAAAAAAAAATTAACTATTTAATTGCTTTGAATAGTTAATCTAAATTGTTAATTTTCTTTTTTTCTTGTTAATTTGCTTTGAATAGGAAGTTATTTAGATGAAGATTATTTACCAAAACAATTATTTCAGAAACAGGATGTGGTTAAAAAAAAAAAAAAAAAGTTCGGATTTGTAGAAGCGAAAGTATCATTTATATAAAATGTATAACAAAAGAAAAAAAAATTTTTTTATTTCATTATACATTTTTTATTATTTTACATTTTTTATTACTTTAAATGTTTTTATTATTTTACGCTTTTTGTGTTTTTCATTTTTATATACTTTTTTTTTATTTTATTATGCATAAACTAGTATTTATGATAAATGACGTAGCAATATTTAAGTTTATAAATTTTGAAAACGATCGGTGATAAAAAAAATTAATAAAATAATTTGATTCAGAACTAATATATATATTTGAGATGTTTATATAAATCATCTTCGATTGGACTTCATTTCTATATTTATAAAAAACGAGTTCGGTTTTTGTAAATGAAGTGAGAATATTTTTCAAAATAAAAATCAGGTATAGAGGTAGTAAAAAATTTTTTTGAAGTCATTTAAAAATATGTACGTAAAACTGCAAGAGAAAATCAGTAATTACATATTCTCTTTTTTCTACCAGCCGGCGTTTTTTTTTTTTTTTTTTTTTTTTTTTTTTTTTTCCCATTTGAGTAGAAGAAATGGGGTATACAGGGAAAAGAATATAACCAGATTTTGCTTTGTTCTGTCATCTAGAGTTTAAAGAAAGTCTTTGAATTATGATTATTACCCCGTCATTCAACAACAATTCTCACCTAAGACTTAAATGACTAAAAGCGCCAATCTTTCACATGCTAATTTTCTAATAAGATAATTTCCATTTTTAAGTGGGGAGTATTCAATTTGAAGTTTATCCGATTTGTTGACGCAAAATGTTTCTTATACCTTATATCTTTGACTACCAAATGTGTGCAAAAAATAATTTTGATCATAATTAACTATTTTACTTTTTTTTTACTAGTTCCATTGCTTTGCTATGTAAGTTATTTAACTTTGGATAATGCACTAATTCATAATTTCTTTCAAGGGTGACTAATTTATTTTTAATATTACTTTCAAACTTCTCTTAAAAATGCAAATATTTATTGTAAATTTTTAATTGAATGGCTATAAAAATAACCGAAATTGATTTTTCATGTCCAGTTTGTATAATTTTTTTCCTTAGCGAGATCTCTTTCTCTGTGAATTTAAAAATTGATTATATGAAAAATTATTTCAATTGTATTGTATTATGACAACTCTACCCCATAAGAAGAGTACTTTTTTTCTTTTTGAGGCCTGGTGGCCAATTAGATAGCGCTATGGAATTTGGTACCACAAGCTTCAGGTTAGAATCCTGACTGTGGCATGGATGTTTGTTTGGTTTGTCGCTCTACGGTCATTTTGTGCACACTTTTAGACTAATTAACTTAATATGCATTATTAGTATTAGTGCGCACTTTCAGCTTAACGTGGATTCCGAATTACTAACAAACATCCATGCCACCTCCAGGATACGAACCTGAAGCCGATGTTACAAAGCCAGAGTGCTAGCCAATTGACCATCAGGCGACTGGATGTTTGCTAGTGGTTCGGAATCCACGTTAAACTGTAGGTTCTGATCTAATTAAGCCCAAATTGTGTTAAAAAAAAATAATCGTAGAGCGACAAACCAAATTTCTTCTTTTAAATAAGTCTACGATGCTCACCAAAAATATGCCATTTTGCAAATTTTTATTAACTTCAGTTCCGAAAACATAACATTTTATTAATTATTATTTTTTTTAAATTGTGAAATTCTCGAATTTTTATTTTATTTATTATTGTTGCTGTTAAACTTAAGATTGTTTGTATTAAAAATAATCTCATAATTAACGTTCCCCACTACAAATAAGATAATAAGATAAAGCATATAATAAACAATGTTAATGTAACATATAATAAAATCAATGTCATGTTGTTTTTTTAATGCCATCGAAATGAAAACATTGACACCCATTAAGAGAGGGGGAAAAACAAAAACTGAATGGCTAATAGAGACAGCACATCTCACGGAAGGCGGCAAGTTCAAAGTGGAACAAGCCAACAAACTGTCTCGGAAGTATGCCCATACCAAACATTATTACTCACTCCTCGTGTTCCGGCATATCTAGTAAGAATATGCATACATTTGCAAGTTTCTGAGTTCATTGCGTCTTAAACCACTCGGAACGGATCGCTTATGTCGAATTTATCAACTTGAAGTCAGTCTGTTTCACTTTTTAACTACCTGCACCGAAGGCACATCACTTCAAAGAAAAACACCCTACTTTTTTTTCCTTCTGTGTTCTTTGTGTGTGTGTGCGCGCATGAATGCGCGATATGTCTCCCCTCGCTTGTCACTCAGATGCACTTTCATCGCCCATTATTTACTTCGCTGTAGCGTGAGATGTGCTTTCTCCAAAAATACCTCTTTCCAGAACTAATCGCCAAATATTATCTGAAAAGTTCGAAAAAAGAAGGGGGATTGCGTATACAGTCACCACTCTGTTGGAATTCGAATCATGCGTGAAATGGAATGGAAGCATGCTGAGAATTTCAATCCAAGATTCCTTGTTGAAAGATGGTGAATTTTTAAAAACTTTTACTTTGCTTGCTATCTGAATTGAACTCCTTTGATTTGATCCGAATTGCAGATTCGATTTTTTACTTCCTTTTTAAAGATTAAAGATCAAGAAGCCACATTGAATTCGAAAACAGAATACTTAAAATAAATAGAAAAGATGGTATCGTAATCGTTCAAGATACATTGAGAATCAAACTTATGAATCTTTATTTGTTGCAAGAATCAGAAGTAAGTATTTTACTTTTCACAATTTTGAAGAAGAAATTCTCCTGCTTCCGCTTTTAACTTTTGGATTTCAACGAATAGAAAAGAATAGAATATGAATAGAAAGTAGCATAATTTTTAATTATGATACTTTCCTACTGCAAAAATGAAAGGTTTCAGATTTAATTTGGATCAAAAGTTCGATGACTTTACTTTCAATTGTAGTAGTTTCTAAAAATATGTATTGTTGATGCATCAAACTGTAATCTTTCTCAAATTCCATCATTGTGAACATTGATTAAAATTTTTATTCCTCGATATTAAAATTGATTAATATTTATTTCGTAAAAGTTTTCTTATTACAAAGAAAGGTTTTCTTTTCTTGTTTTTTAGAAAAATTAAATTTATAATATTTATAAAATTAATAATGTTGTTATTACTTCTAATTGATGAAATTCATTTGCCTAAGGCTATTTCAGGCATGATATCTTATTTGACCTTACCTGTGCTTGACCCTCACAGAGGTAAACGGACTTATAAATCTTATCTACTGGCAGGCTCATCACAACATCAATGGATAAATATATATTTTACCATAATGAAGATTATTTTTTTAAAAATGACATCTTTATTTAAATAAAAATGTATTTTTTATTAAAGTCTATAATATTCCTTTATTCCTTTAAACATAACGGCAAAAAAATTTAGTTGATCGATTAGCTACTACTAATCAGGTTAATATTTATTTAGTAAAAAATATTTTTACAACAAAAAAAAATCATACAAATAGTTTTTTTCTTGTTTTTTTTTTTTAAATTAAATTTATAATATTTATAAAAACTGATAATGTTGTTATTAGCTTCTAATTGATGAAATTCGTTTACATGGGGTTCTTTCAGGCATGATTTCCTATTTGACCTTACCTTTGCTTGACCTTACTGAGGTAAATGGACTTATAAAATCTTATCTTACTAATACTGGAAGACATCTTATGATTAGTCTTCCAGTATTAGTCAATTGATAAAAATATATTCTACAATAAATAATAAAAATATTATTATAACATTTATATCTATTATATATAAAAATATATTTTACCTACACTGAAGGTTATTTTTTAAAAAATGATATTTTTATTTAAATAAAAAACGTATTTTATTGAAGTTTATAATACTTCCTATCCCTTTAAACATAATGGGAAAAAAAATTTAAATGATCGATTAGCCAACAGGGCCTCATTTTGACTACCATCACTGCAACCAGGTTGATATTTATTTAGTAAAAAAAGTCACTTTTTAATTCCTAAAAAGTCGTGTAAAATATTTTTCCTTATATTTAAAAGGCAACACGGCTAACATTGTTCAATTGATGAAATTCGTTTGTTTGGTGCCATTTCGGGGAAGATTTCACATTTGACCTCCATATCTATGGTTAATCTCAACCGATTTATCTATTTCCTAAATCTACTACTTGAAAATTTAACTACAACAGAGGATAATAATTAATTTTTTTTTACAACTTAAAAACAGATTTATTAAAAAATCCTATTTAACATCTAAAATATTAATTTTACTTTTAAAGTAGATTGTTTTTTTTTAAATGATAAATTTAATTAAAAATATTACATTTTATTAAAAACTAATATACATTGTATTGAAAACTGATATACTTTTATACTAATATACATTTAAAACTAATATACTTTTATACATTTTATTAAAAACTAATATATGATAATGTAAGCATAATGAAGATAATTTTTTAAATAATCGGTTAGTTTCAACTGGTCTCAACCGGTTGATAACCACCATACTATCAAGGAATTATTATCTTCATAAAATATAGTACATTTTGACATTTTCAATTTCTATAAGATCTTTTATTTTATTATTTTTATTTTACGATTTTCATCTTGAAAATGAGATTTTTTTTTTTTTTTTTTTTTTCTTTTTTTTAAAAAAATTTTTTGTAAGCTTTACCAGAAAATGTTTTTTTAAGCTTTTAAAAAGTGTTTTACAAAATGTTTATTAGTTGAAGTAAAAATGTATTAAATTATTAAACTGAAATGTTTTTTTTTAATTACGTCGAGGATGGGTCGTATTAACCATTTCCCTGCGAGCAGCCCAATACAAACTAGTTTTAAAGAAGCCATGTCGTGTGGGTTACACCGACGAATGCTGTTACTCATTTACCACTAACCAGGGGGCACGTGTAGCTGGAAGATATGCTACGGACGCGAGTAGCACTACCTCCACAACTCTCTACGATCATATTAAATCGTGACCTATGGCTTGAAGTGAATTCCGAACCATTACAAACATTTATGGCACCGCCGGCAATCGAACCCGAAATTTGTGGCACCGAGCGCCAGAGCGCTAGCCACTCGGCCATCAGGCTCCAACTGAAATGAAATGAAGATTGTAAGTGGGATAAGATAACTCTGAATAAACAATGAACTTGCATATTTATTCTATCTGTCTATTAAAAATGTGCTCTTACTTCTTCTTTATTATTTTATTTTTCATATTTTGTGTCTGTATTCTACAAGGCACTTGTCTTTTATGAATTCGATCTTTGTAAAGTAATTAAACACATTTTTCAGATTAAAAGTTTGTTATCCATATTAGTTAAATAATTAATTTATTTAGTTTCCATAGTTGTTGTTTGCAATATTTTAATTGTCTCTTTTTGAATGAATGCCTTAATATTGTCTCTCAGCAGTTTTATTAATTATCCAGTTACTAATAAATAACTTCAGCTGTGATTTCCGTTAAACATCTACGTTCTATTCTTTGAATATTAGACAATCAAAATAATATCGCTGTTCTAAAAAAAAAAAAAAAAGTACGCTAGTTTTCTTGGAATTTTAAATAAGACATGATACATGTAACCTGCAGATTGTTAATTAATCCTTCTCAAAGAAAAACAACGGAGCAAGAACCTTTAATTAAAATATACTGGTAAAAGTTGTTTATACTTGAGGAAAGAAAACAAAAAACAGACATCACTTCGCTTTCGAAACATTTCTGTCAGGCAATGTCAATGTCAAACTTTTGAATACCCGCATGAAAAGATTATTGGAATCTTTTATGTGCTGACATCCTTAGTTGAATGAACATTAGACATCCAGGATCTCGTTATGTTTTGCTATTTTATTTTCCATGAAGAATAAGGATTCTGTGAAAAATTAAACCGGGTATTTTTAATGTAGATGTAGTTTTTACCGTTAGCAGAATTCATCTTTATATATATATATAGGCTTGTTAATTGTTATGGAAAGTATCTAAAGAAATTAGAATAATTTCTGAGATAATTATGAATGACATTCTTTTAAATTATTTTTTAAAACCAAATTCTTTTTTACTTTATAAAGTGCTAAAATAATATTTAAATGTCCCTCAATCACGAAATTTTTTTTGATTTTCTTTTTTTAGCTGACATTTAAAAAAATATCAAAGTTATGGCATGGTCTTGGCCTGTCTGACGGTATGGCCCTTAGTCCAAGATGTTTGAGATTTGGATTTAAAATGATTAAACGATTTATAACATAATGATTTTGTTAGACTGCATACTTGGGTGTTTTCCTTGTTTTCTTCATATATGTGAATCTATTGCCTTTAAGAATAATTTACATTATATGTAAAACCGTCTCTCTTCGACAGTCAGGCTGCCTAGTCCCAGTAGTGTGCAGGAGGGATAACGATTTTTAAGGTTTATGTAATTACCTTAAAAATCCTTATGTATATTAAACCTTGTTTCTTGCAATCTTTGAAAATATCTTCAATAGTACTTCAACAACAGTACCTTCTATGTAATTACCTTACGATAAAAGACAAGGGATTTGCATAGTGAAAAAAAAAAATGCATTCAAATCAACTATTAACTATCAGAAACTATTAAATTTCATTTTTAATTAATGTCATTTAATTCTTGTTCCTTTTTTAATTAAATCATTCATTAATTGAATAATATTTTTTTTTAAAATATTGGTTTTCAATTGGTTGGCTCTTGATCTGAAATGATTGGCTAATGTTAGGACAATGCACGATTTATAACACGGCTACAGTTTTTGATGAACAAATAGGATGTAAAGCCTTCCCCTCAAGTTGATCCGAAAAGAGTATATGCGTATCTCAATATCGAACCAGTCTACAACTTCAACAGAATTAAAACTTCCTAAAACCAAATGTCTCCTTCTGCACAGCTTTTTCAATACAACTCATACATCACAGCCTCAAACTCCTCCCTATCGCTGAAGTATCTGATTCTTCTGTCCTCTTCTTTCCACTTGAACTGCTAAAAGAACTACAATGTATCATTAATGCTTTCCCAAACTCACTGAAGCTGTTAATCAAATGCACCAAGTAAAAAATCCACTGGACAAATTTGGAATAATGATGATGGCACTGTCCAGCAAGCATTCCCGTAAGATTTTATTCCTTTAATTATCCTGTAAAGATATCCTAATTTTTAAGTACAAAATCCACTGGATAAATTTGGAATAATGATGGTGGCACTGTCCAGCAAGGATTCCCCGTAAGATTTTATTCCTTTAAATATCCCGTAAAGATATCCTAATTTCAAATATTTTCAACTTTTTCACAAAGCCTTAAAATGTATCCCACTCGAGATATGGCTCCCTGCGTGGCTGGTGTGCTCCAAGAATTTGAAATTCCATCCATCCATTAATGAACAATTCCAAAATCAACGTCTGAGGGCATCTGAGGACATCATTCCTTTTCCTCGGAAAGATTTTCTGACCTTTCTTTTTATCGTTCCCCTCCAACTGTGGACAAGCGGTCTGGCCTTTGGTACCACAGACTTCAAGTTCAAATCCAGGGAGTGGCATGGATGTTTGTTAGTGCTTCGGAATCCACGTTAACGGGCGATCCCGGTTTAATTAGCCCTTTATTTGTCCCTTTGTTCCAATAACAATAGCGTAGCAGGGTAACTCTGCTATCCCACTGGTTGTCACTGTAGCTGTTCTATTACTGCTGTATTGCAAACTGCAAGTCATAGAAAGATATACTTCTGTCAAATGTACATAAAGAATTATTAATTGAAACACAACAATATTTCTCAGTTCTGGTTCAAACAGTTCATATTCACTATGGTCCAGTTTTAAATAACACAGTGGAAATTGGACAGCAGCTAGGTTTGAAACAATTAGATTCCGTCAACCTGATTCAATGGTGTTCAATTCAATTCACGGGTGGTCTGATGGACAATTGGCTAGCGCTCTGACCTTTGGTACCACAGACTTCAGGTTCAAATCCTGGGGGTGACATGGATGTTTGTTAGTGGTTCGGTATCCACGTTAAACTGTAGGTCCCGGTCTAATTAGCCCACAGTGTGCACAAAATGACCTAGAGCGACAAACCGAACATACATATTTTCTACGTGGGACTTTTTTTTATGCAGTCTCTATTTACCGCATACATTTTTTACAAATAATATATTTTATAGCTAGTTATGAAGCTTAAAGACATTTTTTTATGCGATTTCTTTTATGTGGTCTCTGTTCCCGACACAAAAACAGGTGTGACTGTAGATCTCAGTGCTACTTAGAAATTTATGAAGAGAAAAAAATGTATAAACATTGTTAAACTGTAGGTCCTTGTCTAATTAGCGTAGAGTGTGCAAAAAATGACCGTAGAGCGGCAAACCAAACCAATAATGGACAAGGTAGTTTCCGTTTCAACTTGCTTGCTGTTTTTGAGACAAGCTGTCCAATGCGCTAACTATTAAGCTCATTATTTTGAAATAAATAGGTCTTGTCTTGAGGTAAGTTTCTTACAAAAGACATCGCTTTTGCAATGCTTAGTTTTTTAAAGCATTTGATTTTGCTACAGCCACGAGATATTTGCATATTTTTTTTATTCACCTAATATTTTATGCAAATACTAATGCAGACCTAATAGTATATGTATGCTAACTGTTAGTTAAGAACAGCTGAAACAAAACAATGCTTTTTGTATTGTTTCCATAAACTGAAAGAAAGATTTGTAGAGATATGAATCAGCGAATATTCGTTCATCCGAAAATATCTTTTCAAGTCATTAATAGTAAGTACATCATAAATTTCGAACAAAACGCTGTTTAAACCGTGGGAATAGAGAATCAAATTGCTTCTAAATCAATGCGAATGGACCTTAGACTCTGTTGTATTACAAAAATAGCTCAAATTTTGTTTATGAAAAACTTTTAGCTTCTTGTTTGAATAGAAGAACAAAAGATTTCTGTTTTTTTTAAGTTATGCCAAATGTGATGAATTTCGCATTGTTCCTTAAAATATTTGTATTTAAGTATAGATGGAGTAAAAGTAAAACACAAAATGGCGGAATTTCCGTTGTGCTCAGATAAAATTAATGCATAAAATAAAAATGTTTTAAGCAATTTTTGAATACTGAAGTAAAAGAAGGCCTTTTTAATGTTTTAGTTTCTTTTTAGAATTATATATAGAATTATATTATAGTAATCATAATATTATAAATTAATATAAAACTGAAGTTAAAATGGTAAGAACATTTCAATGAAATAAATTTGGGTTAAAATGCATAGATAAAATATTTATTTTTATGTATTTTTATTTTCTCATATTCCAGTTTTCTTTTTTAACAATGATTAAAATTCATCAAAATGTATTTTTGTAATCTTTACATTGTTTTAAATAAATAACACGAAATATAATTAAGTATCATATTAATAATTTTATGCTACCCGATAATTTTTAATAAACTAACAACATTTTTTAGATAATTTTAATTAATTATCATCGTAAAATTTTCATTTGAACTTCTCTATTTTCCCCTGAAAATTTTTTAGTGTGCAACATATATTTTATAATTGTTATTTATTAAATCCAAAATGATTTTATTTTTCATTTCGATTTTTCATCATTGTTTATGCAGAATTTCAATAATTTAAAAGAATTGGCATTCATTTGTTTAAATAATTTAAAATGTAGTGTGCAGGTTGGGCAACCAGATTGTAACTAACTGTGGTTGGTTTGAAATACTTGAGGGACAGATTAGAGAACTCACACACACACAAGCAACCACACAATGCAATTGTTATTGTTGTGACTAATTCTCAGTGTCCTGTAGTGCGGGACGGACATCCCATGAGTGATCTATTCATGAATGGAAAGGGGGCAGTTTCTATTGTGATGAATCACCCGTAGGTAGAAGTCTGACTTGGCTCCGTGACGCTCTTACTCTTGCAATTAGAGGCATACAATATTTAACACATTTAAAGACATATAATTATAGATTCATGGAAGAATACCACTTCTAAGCCAAAAATCCGATGCTAGTGGATGAGTCTGTTGGTCAACTGACCATTTCTCCTGAATGCCACAGAGGGCGTTCTTGCCAGTGTGTAGGTTTGGTATGTCGCTCAACAATCATTTTATGCACACTTTTAGGCTAATTAGACCGGGACCTACATTTAACCAGTGTTTAGAGAAAGCATGGTTACAAAACTAATTTTCAAATTAAAAATATTGTATAATTTTGATTTTAGTAAATATTTTAATTATAACTACAAAAAATAAATCAATTTACCATAAAAAGGCAGTTTCAGAAAAAAATTACTTTATTTATATTTTAATCAGCATTTATTTAATTTTAAAAAATTGTAAAAATTACAATTTTTTAAAATAAAAGTAATTTCGAGGTTTAATCAAATTCTTGATTTCAAAACAAATCAACTTCTTCAACCACTGGCGACCTGATGGCTAATTGACCAGTGCTCTGATACCACAGGATTCAGGTTCTAATCTTGGCGTTAATATAGACGTTTTATAGTGGTTCAGAATACCCATTAAACTGCAGGCAACGGTCTAATTAGCCCAAAGTGAACACAAAATGACCGTAGAGTGACAAACCAAACCTTCAACCCCTTTTCAGAAAGTAATTCACGATATGAAGAAAATATGGTAAACATTATCAAATTCTAGTCAACAATATCTTTTATCTAAATGATTTTAAGAATTTAATTACGTTTTAATTATAATCAAATTATTGGTTTCAAATATTAAGTTCAAGTAATTAACAAGTTCAACAACCATCTGTTCGCTGAAAAACATATTCAGAACTTCACGAAACTATGAGTGATTGCGAAAGTAATCAATGGTTTCATCTTTAATTTCGCTTGAAGCAACCACAAACCCAAATTTCCATCAACAGATCAATATAGCACTTTAATGTGAAAACTAGTGTTCCCAATGCTCCAGGTAATTAAGAGTGCATCATACTGCACCAGATAACGTGAGATAACAGTTGTTACTTTTAAGTTCACTGAGATGATCGTCAGCTGGACAGCTTCAAGTTCATCGATAAAAAAATGTCCTCCAAAGTATGTGGAGCATATCCTACCTTCAGAGGTCTTGCTCACAGCCCTTACCTGCCCGTTGATCTAATTTTCTCTCTCGATTATAATTAGAAATTTTGGAAATGTCTTCAAGGTGGCCTACGGTGAAATGTTTATAGCACTTTTTATGATGCCATTTCGATGGTTAATTTGGCAGTTATGAACACGCTTGTAGATTCAAGCGGAACTTTCTACTTGTTGCTTGATTTCCTTTTATTAAGAGTTATTGCCTCGCAAAACTTTCATCTTTTTTTTTCTTTTCTACTTAATTTAGTTTTCATTCAGAAGAGAAATTAAATGATGTGTTCTGAAAGCTGGCAAAATATTTTCCATTCTAAACGAACATTTAATTGCTTTAGAATAGGTCATTATCATGATTAGAAGAATATGTAATTTCTAGAACTTTATGTATTCTTCTTAGAATTTCACATAATGTTAAAACTGGTATAGGGATAGTTAACTCTAAACTGAATAAGCAATCAGTTTTCATTGATTTGATCTCTTAAATAAGGTTAATATTCTAGAATGATGCCCAATAGCCAATTACCAATGATGCCAATTTAGAACTGACAATGATCAATTTTGAATTAGGGTAAATATATCACCGATAAAAGCATTCGTCACGTATGGACTAAACCTTGGTCTTTGAACTCTTTATACTGAAAAAAAAAAAAAGCTAAGATACTTTTATATATTTGATTATACATAAGTCTACTCATTTTTTTACGCATAAGTAATTGTTTCAATTAAAATGTCTAAATATATTATAAAAATAACTTTTTACCAACGTGAAAGTTTTACTATTATTTTTCAATTAATAAATTTATGTAAACGAATAATTTTAATAATTATGTAGTAATAGTAAGAAGAATTTTAATGTCTTCTAATATAAATGAAATTTCTGTATTAAGGAGAAAATTCAATAGTCTAGAATATTTGTAGCATATTTTAAAATTAAATAGTAAATAATATAAGCATTAATTAAACATAAAACCTCACTTAATTTGGTATATTTTGTTTGCTGAAAAACTCCTGATTAAATCTGTATTATTTAAAAGTGTTGTTTTAGGTATATTGTTTTACAAAATTTTGAAAATGACTCTCATTTTTTATCATTTAACTTTAAACAATGAAGGCAAAAGAATAAAAGATTATTTAGAATAACGATTGATTTTTATAAAGATTGTTTAGAATTCTTTTAATTAACATATTTAAAAATTACTAAATTTAAAATTCTATTTATGTATTTATTTCTGAGAATACTAAAATATTGAAGCATTTTTTTTTCTTGAGGTTCGAAAAATATCCATTTCCTGATATCATTCTTGCTTTAAAATTTAAATTATGTTTATTTATACTTACCCATTATATATTTATATTTTAAAAAGTAATAGTTAATGATAAAAAGCTTCCTCTTTTTACTCAGAAAGATTTTAAACTTATATGCATCGTTATTAATTTCTTTCCTGGTTTTAATTTTTAAAACTGGTTTAAATAAAATAGAACGGTTAAGAACTGGTTAACAGAAATGTGATTGAAATCATAATTTTTTCGGTCTTCATTCTTCCAGTTTAAAATACAAAAACTAAAATTAAATAATAAATTTTGCAAAATAATTCATCATCATTTTTAAACAAATGGTGAATTATGAATTATTTTTAACAAGGAAGAACTTAACTAAAAGTCCATTTTTTGTTATTTGTTATTTTAAAAGTAGTAATCGAATTAGACAGTCTCCATTGAGGTAATGGCTTTTGAACACTAAGCCTGATTACCGATCCAGGTGCAAACGAAATAAATAAAATGGTTGATTATCTAATTATATGTGTACTATTTAAACTATTACAAAGTTTTCTAATATTTTTATAATAAATTATAATAACAATACGTAAGAATTTAATTGTACAGATGATTTTATTGAATCATTTGATCAAAGTTTTTAATCGAATTAAAAACATGTTGCCATGTCTGGGCAATAACAGTATCAACATTCTTCATTTGATGCAATTAATCAAATTTTTTGGAAGCTTTTGAAAGTCCTTTTCAAATGAAGAATGAAGTTCATAATATTACATACAGTCTATAGGAAACATCGTTGAACAGATTTCAGTGCTTTCAATTTTGTTGACAGGAAAATGGTGAACATTTCCATTTGGTTTTGATAAAACGATTCTACAAAATTTATTGCATAAAATTATTGTATTTTATCTTGATTTTTTAAGAAGTTATTATTACTATTAATGGTAGTTCCTGTTAGTTATTTAAATGCAAACAATTGCCCTACTCTTAGCCCAGTGGAAATGTACGCGGCTATCGTGATAGAGATTCAAATCCATGACAGTGTCGTAGTAGTCGATGCTCTCAGAAACAAACCGATTTGCGTAAAGCGTTTGCATTGATAGTGACCAGACTATTTAGAGCAGGGGGTGGCCTTGAAAATTTTTCCACCCCCATGAGTTTTATCACACTTTTACAAAATATATCTATTTCATAATGGCCAAAGTAGCGAAAACCAATGCATTTAAAAAAATACATTATTTGTGCATCCATATATTCAAAAATTAACTGTCGAAATTATGAGAAAAAATTAACTTTGATTTTTAAAATAATATTCTTGCGAATATACGACAGATATTGCCTGCTTTATTTATGAGTTTACAGTTATGAGTTCGCAGAATAATTAAATTATATTCCGTGAACTCATGATGTGCGCACATTGATTTACAAAAGCGAATGGAAAGAGTGGGAAGCAAATATCGGTACTTACGTATTAACGGTACCTTGGCGACAGACTTGGCGGTTCTTAAGTGTCGCCAATCTAACAGCTACTAAGGTTACCAAACCAATAGAATAGATTGGTGCCACTTAAAAACCGCCAAATCTGTAGCTGCGGTTGGCACGTATGCTCTTTATTAGCGCAATTGTCGCCAAGGTACCGTTAATACGTAAGTACCCAAATATCGCACAAATAAAATGAATATTTTTTAATGATTTCATTTTTTTTTTATTTCTTTATATTTATATATTTTTAGTGTTATGTATTTTTTTTACAATGTCCGTTAGTATCATTATTATTATATTATCTATATTTACATGTAAGAATAATAGTAAACACAATAACAATAACTTATTACGTTTCAGTTTATCACTCCAAAAAAAAAAAAAAATGCCTATAGTGGGTCTAAATCTATTATGGGGATATATAATCTGATATGTGGCCTGCGGAGTTAAGATGAATTTCCAAAGTGGCCCGCAAGATCAATTAGGTTGACCGCCCCTGATATAGGACATTTTTCGGGTTTCTTCCCAAATGGGGGTATTTACCCTTAAAAGTTCTTCCAGAAGACATCCGTTGATAGGCTGTTTATGGCATACACCAGTGGCCCATGAGATTCAATAACAAGATAATAATGGTAATGATATTGAAAGTTTTTCAGAATACCGATTTAAAAATGATTTCCATTGGCTAGAAATAATCTATAATTAAAACTTCTAACCGTTTTTAATTCTTCTTAACTTGCATTCTTGTTTCCCCCCTCGAAGTCGAAAGATAGTCGTAAAGCTGTTCGTGTTTGCAAAACGAATTTACTACGCTTTTCAAATTTCATCCTGCTGAAATGTCATGAAGAGAAATTCGTGATGTGCCTATTCAGAGAATCGTTATTGTTACGCTTTTGCGGTTTTCATTGCCTATAAGTGTTTTCAGCCGCGGGGCTAGCCAGTTCGCCTTTTTAGACATCATCAAGTTTTAACTCCCCTTTTATTACGCTCTTGACAGCCGAAAATAAAATTATTATCGAACTCTCTCTCTCTGAAAACCACAGGATTGAATATTAGAGGATGGCATGCTAAATAATACAATTTCAAAATGGGGAGCTGGTGTATCATTATAGAACGCGAACTCTGTGATAGTCTTAATATCCTTAATAAAAAGAATTGAAAGAAAAACTGTTTTCTTGCTTTTGTTTTCGGTTGGATTTTTCTTTTAATATAATGGCTACTCCGATATTCATCATATGGAAATCTTAAGCGAGAAAACTTTGAAGAAAAATATTATACCTAAGCAAAAAAATTCAAAAATAAAGAGATGGTTTAAGGATGTAAAAAAAAAATTTGTTATCAAAATTGTTTTTCTTGATAATTCTTACATTTATTATAATTATAAAAGTTTGATAGCGTGTGTTCTGTATCATTATTAACTAATAAAACCTACAATAATTTTATTATATATGTGTTATGCATATATATAACACACAGAATTTTGAAAAAATATAAAAGAAAATGATATTTCCAACTATAGATTTCTATCAAAAATAATTATATTAAATACAGATATTAAAAAGCAAAGTTTTTATAAATCTTATTTCATAAATCTAAAGGATTTTTTTTTTATATTTCACTGCTAAAGTCTTTTACAATTTACTGGAATTCTTCATTTTTTCCCTCCATTTGTAAACTATTCTTAACTTTTCTTTTGTTACTCAATAAAAGAAAGTGATATTTTTTATGGATTTCTATGAAAAATAATTGCATTAAATACAGATACTAAAAAGAAGAATTTTTTTTTTTTATCTTGTTTCATAAATATAAAATTTTTTTTTTTCTAATAATTCGCTGTTTGAAATCTTTAGAATAAAATAGATACACTACAACTTACTGGAATTCTTTTTTTTTTTCTCACCATCTGTCTTAATTTTTTTCTTTTGCTACTCAATAAAAGAAAGTGATATTTACAACTATGGATTTCTATGAAAAAATTATATTAAATAAAATATTAAAAAGCAGGGTTTTTTTTTTTTTATCTTATTTCATAGCTTAAAAGAATTTTTTTTTTTCAAATATTTTACTGCTGAAATTTTTAGAATAAAATAGGTACACTGTAACTTACTGAAATTCTTCTTTTTTTTCCTCCATCTGTCTTAACTTTCCTTTGTTACTAATAAAAGAAAGTGATATTTAACTATGGATATCTTTGAAAAATAATTATATTAAATAGTGATATTAAAAAGCAGAGTTTTTTTTTAATCTTATTTCATAAACTTAAAGGAATTTTTTTTTTAAATATTTTTCTGCTGAAATCGTAATTAAATTAGATACACTGCAACTTACTGGAATTCTACTTTTTAACTTTTCTTTTGTTGCTCAATAAAAGAAAGTGATATTTCCAACTATGGATTTCTATGAAAAATAATTATATTAAATACAGATACTAAAAAGCAGAATTTATCTTATTTCATAAAAAAGAATTTTTTTAAAAAAAAAGAAATATTTACTTTGTGAAATCTTTGAACAAAATAGGCACACTGCAACTTACTGAAATTCTTCTTCTTTTTTCCTCTACCTGTCGTAACTTTCCTTTTGTTATTAATAAAAAGATTTGATGTGAAGAAGGAAAGGGAAATCAAATATTTATGAGTACGAACAAGATTAGATAATCGACCTTGACCTTAGAGCAACTTCACAAAAAAGGTCAGATTTATTAGAAAGGTCGACATCGACCATTTACCTGGTGTCCGGCATTTATAAATCGCTCGTGCTTTCTTTGTTCATTGTCAGATTATCTTTGGAAGACATAAAACAATAGGCCATGGATCTTTATGAGGAGTCTAATTTACCTATAATGCTATATGAACTGCTTTGTCTAAAAGAACTGGACGATTCGTAAAAATTGATATGTGGTTCCGACCGAAAGTAATAAATTGCCTAAATAGTCTTGCATTTTAGTGGTCAAGACTGTTAGACTATTCAGATCCGTTTAACTGTGAAGCGACCTCTCGTTTTTTAAACAAAGGACAAAGAATATTTTGATGTATTAAGCTGATTATTCTTTACATAATAGCTTGGAAGATTTTTATAAAAAATCAAGTCTAAAGAATTTAAGTCGTTTCCTTTATAGAGACTTCTATTTTTTCCCATGACAATTTTTTTTTGAAATATCTCTGTTTCTTTTAATTTATGGTGCTCAGTGGTTCTGAAAGAAGGTACGTTTCTAAGGAGATTGGAATATTCAACTAAAAGAAAAAACAATAAGAACAATAAAAATATGGAAAAAATTCTGATGAAAGATTTTTTTTAAGTCATTAATTACAAAATAATTACTAATTATTTCTTAAAAAGTTCTAAAAATTCATGATAAAGTACAAGAAAAAAAAAAGAAGTTTAATCATGGCAGGTTATTCAGTTTAGTTAACAGCTTTGCTGCATTAGTTAACGCTGTAGCTTTGCAATAATTACAAAAAAATATGTTCAGAAGATTTTTAGAAAAATAAAATTTCTTAAGAGTACCTTATTTTCCATTAGTGTTGGTAAAAATATGAAAACAAATTTTAATAGTTTTATTTAATTAACTTACAAATTAAAACACTGTAAAATAAATATGAATTACAGGCAATAAATAAATGGAGTTTAAAAAAGTAAAACTTTTTATAAACGGACTTTAAAAATTCAGAATCATGAGAAAAATATTTGTTTTTTTTTTTAAAAAAAAATTTTTTTACATAAAGTTATTTCCACAAAATTTTTCACAATATTCGCTTTTCTTTTTATATATTATTTATGTGACGAAAGCATACTAATATTTAATTTTATTCCAATTTTTATACATAAATAACTTTTAAAATTAATTTTATCATTAAAACAAGTATTAAACACTTACATAAACTAATTTATATATATATATATATATATATATATATATATATATATATAATTTTACTTTTTGTAAATATGTCATTTATATTGAAAATTTTGCATTTATCTTTTTTTAATTTCTTTTCAATAAACTTATTTTAGAAATAATTGATGTAAATTTTAAATTTACAAAATTTGCATAAAATTTTGCATTTATCATTAGCATAAAAATTAAATATAGCTTTAAAATAAAAAAGAGCATGATAATTTAATATATTTTAAAAATTGTAGAAAACTTTATTGATCAAACCTGTTTTAGTATTTACCGCTATTGCTTTGGCTAATTGGCATTCAATCGTAATCGAAATATATAAAATATATATTTAGCACAATATAAATATAATGAGTACGTATAATAATGCAATAGGCTATTGTAAATAACGATATTGTGCGTATTGCATTTCATCCTGACTTTTCCTCGTTTCTGATTGCTTTGTATTAAACGTAACATTAAGCGTGCAAAATATTTTCCTATAAATTAGCTTACCTTTGAAACAGATATAAAAGCTGTGTTTGTAAACCGCCATGTACAAGATCCGTGTCCTTGAAATGTTTTTGTCACATCTGATCAAACAGCAAACAAGAAGGCCAGAACATCAATTATTATTACGGAATATAAAACACAGCTGGTAAATTCTGTTGGTATCTTGTTAAAAGGTCTAGGTTTCGAAATATGTGATGTCATTCTTTTCTAGGAATCACAGTAGACTGTTTCGGAATTTAAAGCTTATTTTGTTTTTTGATGAGACTTTTTAAAAATATAAATATATCACAAGCAAATAGTTCATAATTTTCAACATATTTTATTCAATAGCAATGAATAAACCAGCTTTGATAATGCAACTTATATCTATAAATATATAGTCTTTGGCCATTTTATTATGATTATTATATACTTATTAATAATTTCAATAATTAAATGTTCTATTTGAAGTAAAATTTGTGCATTTTTTTCGATAGTAAATGTTATCATCATTTGAAATATCTTTGATCATACTCGGTTTAATTCAAAAATATCACGGGTAAAAATTATCCATTTGAAATTTCACCAAATAGGCCTAAGGTGAAATAAATATTAAATTATTATTTGTTATAATGTATAATAATTTTACAATAAACTAATCTTATTTTATTTACAGATTGAATAAAAATTAAAACTTTTAATCTGATTTAAGTAATTTTGATAAAATAATTCAAACAGTAGCTTTATTATGAATAATTATACAATAATTATTTGCTTAACTCGCATTTGTCAAATTTTTTAATAATTATCATTAATAATTGTGTTCTTTCCACACCTAATAAAACTTAAGTAATAATTTGGTTATATTATGTATATGCTATTAGAAATTACATGCACATCTATAAATACTTGAAAATTTAATTACAATTATGAATTATGTGCTTATTAAATAAACTAATTAATTATTTTCTAAATATTTTGAGTAAATATTTCAAAATTAATGTTTTATTCATAATTTTTGATTAATAAAATTTTTTATAAATTTTATCTATCTTTTAAAAAGTCACTGTTTCTATTTTTATTACGTTGATACGATACTGATTTGTAACAACTGATTCTCTTCATAAAGGAAATATGTATTTTTCAATTCTTATTTCATGTTTAAAAGAACAACACTGTGCACATTTTTATTCACAAAAAAAATATATAAAAAAATTGTAGAAAATAAAATGTTATTTTTATAACGAACACATGTAGAATTTCTTCCAGTTTCTGTTGCATAAAGTTAACACATTTGAATTGATTTTCTGAATTACAATAAATAGGCTATTTAAGAAAAAAAAAAAAGCACATATGCAAATAGATAAAGAAAAAAAAAAAAGAATTTTTTTGTATGCTAAATTCAATATGTAAATTTTGAACGAAACTTTATTAAGTGAAATTATCTACTTACATCTTGATAGTTGTACTTTTTCACAGTTAAAAAACATTCTGAAAGCATACTAGAAAGTATCCTGTATAAATATATTAATATAATACTACTGAATAAATATAATAACGAGGAATTTGATATGCCTTGCATAAATGATAGTTATTTATACTACAGATTTGTTTTCAATGGAAATAAAATGAAAACAAAAATGTTTTTTTTTTTTCCTTTAATGATTTTTCTAATGACATGTTACACATAATTTATTATGTGAACATTAAACCTTCACTGTTTTATGTTTCTTTTCGTTATGTTGTCCAATTATTTTTTATTTTAGAAAAAACATAATTGCACTTTTTACGACTGCAGTGTTTTTTCTCAGAATGCAACAAAAAACATCTTCAAGAACACCATCAAGAATTTCTTTTTTTTTTTTTTTCTCTCACGCTATTTATATCATTACTCTCTGTACTCTCATTTAATCCGAAAATTTGATCATAAAACAAGTTTTTGCTGTTAAGTTTAATGGAATTCGAAGCTAAGAGGTCAGTTGAATTAGAATTTTCAAAACATGTTTTAAGTGTGTATGAATAGATCGGATTTTTCTTACTAAGCTGGTCAACAGTTAATAAGACGGTCAAGGAATATCTGCAGTTATTAAACAGAAGATTAACGACCTTTTAAGTTCTGACTCTTTGATATTATTACAAGAATTTGAACTTAAGAATGGTTTTTCGTATCTGGCATTCAAAATTTAAGTTTCTAACTTGAATGTCTGATCATGCCATCATCATGAAATGTAAATCATTCAATCAAAATTTATTTGATATATGGAAGTAATTATTTTTAAAAGGTTAAAATTAATTTTTAAACATACTTTAAATAGAGTAATGATTAAAGAATATTTTTAATAAGATTATTCACAAAAATATTTTGATATGCGACTCATTTGTAAAATATAAAATATTTTTATTTATTCTAATATTAATACAACACAGAAAAATATTTATATTTTTAATAAATCTTTCATTTATATCTTTCTAAAATGATTAAGTTGTTCATAAAATTTTAAATTTGTAAAATTAAATTGAATGGAGATTTTATAACTACGCAATTATTGCATTATATTGCACTAACTGCGCAATTACAATAAAAATAAAATGCTAATTCGTCAAATCCTTCTTTATATCGTTAGAGGAACATCATACCATATAAAAAGGCTGTTTTTAACTGAATCAATTAGCACTATTTTTGCATTATTATTAATTTTAAATATCATAATTACGCTATAATTTAAAAATATTTTTATATGAATAAATAAATAAATTTTCTTTAAAAAACTCGATCTTATATCTAATAATAAAATTTTAATCAAATTATATGAAAAAAATAATGATTAAATTTACTTTGAAAAAATGAGTAGATTTGGAATTACCATGTATTCTGGTGTATAACATGCACTTTTAACACAAAAAATAAAATCGAAATTTAAGGGTTTGCGTTGTAACTGGATATAAAAATGTCAGCTTTAAAAAAACCAGATGAGTATTGAAAAAAATTAGATTTCGTCATATATCTTAATACTTTTAAATAAAAGTATATATAATATAAAATATAATATATAAAAGTGTATATATAAATATCTTAAGAATTTTCATTATTGGATAACGTGAAATGTTCGTTATATTCGTCTTTCGTTATATCTTCTGGCACATCATAAATTCGATTTCACCTTCACCATCACTGTTACTCTGACCCATAAATAACTAATCATCTCCCGTTCCATCTAGATTGTTAGATATACTACATTTTTAAATGACTTTCGAATTATGTCAGGTTTAATTTCATTCCTTGCATTTATTATCACTCGCATACTATTTCTAGACTGGCATGACGCATTTGGCCTCCTTTTGTAAATGTTTTTTCACCTTCTAACATCCACATATTCCACTGTCGTCTTAAGTTTGCTTTGAATGGTTTATTGATACACACATCTAAAGGCTGGACTAATGGTGTTAATCCACCTGGAATAACTGTCATGTATGTATTGCAGTCTGTCAGCAATTTCTTCATATTACCCGTTGGATGGGATCTGAACGTACCAAATTAAAAGACTTTCTGGATTCTTTAAGGTACCTGAACGCTTTTGCCAAACATTTCTTAACAACAATTTTACACCACTTTCGTCCATCCATCCTTTCTCATGCACATGAATGAAAACACCTTTTTAGAAAATTACATTTCGGCATCGTTTTTCTTTTAAAAATAACCATGGGCTTTAATTTTGTACCGTACGCTAAGCAGAGAGCACTACGATAAAGTAAGATTTTCCATTACCTGTTCTGTTTTTATATGAACCGTTTTGTTCTTTTCACATCAATTGTTTTATTCCCTATCATATCATACATTACTGGTGTCCAATATGTGACTTTAAATATTTTGCCTTCGTAGGCCAATGGCATACTTCTGGGAACTTATCAATTTGCTGTCCAAATCTTTAGAAAGTATTTGTAAAACTTTTGTTTTTTTTTTTTCTCTCAAAACTAAATTATCCTGTGCCATAAATCTACACCAACTGAAAGTTGCTTTAAAATTTTCACTTTCATTTGCATTCTTTTTGCCCAAATAAATATTCACTTTCTCTTTACAGTTTATCCATTCTGGCAATTTTCTAGGGCCCAGTTTGCAACATTTTCTTTCTTCTTCTTTCATTACTCCTTTATGCAAAGCACATTTATTCCTTGGCATATTAATGATTGTCATTTCATTTTTTCTTTCTCTAACGTATGGAGCTTTCACTAACATCAAATATACTTGCTGCAGCACGATTTCCATTTTCTTTAGCAAATTGAATCATTTTGATTTTGAAACGAGCACTATGTTTGCTTCTTTTTTGCCGGACCCATATTTACAACTGACAGAGAGACTGCGAACTTTATTGAATATGATACAGATAACATAAAAAGTCACAGGCTTATTCTGATTTGTTCCATGATAAATCGTCTGCCTCGTAAGTCACACGAAAGGGAGGGTTTGGGGGAGGAAAATAAGTCTGCAGAAATGCGCGGGAGAATCCTGTTCTATGGAAAGGAGTATATAATTCTCCAAAAACTAGAAAAATATTTCGAATAAATGACTTCAAAAGATAAAAGCATTACATATGTACATTTAAGGTTTCTTCCAAAAAAAAAAAAAAAAAAAAAAAAAAAAAAAAAAAAAAAAAAAAATGGGTGTGAGTTAGTTATACGGTGAATACACCTGAAAATTAAAAAATGCAGTTTGAAAGTATTAAGTGTGCGTTATATGTCGGAATATACGGTATATGTCGGTAGTCAAATCTGCCAGGTTGAAGTTTTACAGGTTTCCAAATTGGATTTTCACTGATAAAAAAAAAAGTTTTTACTTTTTATAGGTACACTACTCATCTTTGGAAACAACACTAACTCACTGAAATAGAAAATAAATATAAACCATATATATTATTAAATATGAAATTAAGAAAAGCAACTAATTCAAAGACAATATATGTGAGATTTGATTTGATTTTGACTCTACGGTCATTTTGTGCACACTTTGGGCTAATTTGGGATCTACAGTTTAAAAAGTGGATTATTACTACTACACCACACCACTGTGCCTAGAGCTGAGTTGCCCCTTTACAGTTTGGGAATTATGTGGGTGAGAAGTTTGATTGGCTCTGTGACTTTCTACGGTCATGTGAGATCGGGACCTACCGCTTAAAATGGATTTCGAATCATTACAAATATTCACTGCACCGCCAGGGACTAAAACCCGAAATCACATTTTTCGGTTTCAGTCAGATTTTGGGCCAGAGCGATAGCCACTCGCCCATCGGCTCTTGTTTAAAGTGGATTCCAAACCACTAACAGCTCCCCTATGCAACCCCCAGGTTCGAACCGGAAGCCAGTGGTACCGAAAGACCAGATTGCTAGCCAATTGGTTATCAAGCCACCAACGTGAAAAGTGTAAACGTCATTGAATTGGAAAAATTATTAATGGTTATTTATTGAGCGGCTAGTTATTGAAGTTAAATCAAGAACAATATGAAAATACAAGGTTAATGTAAAAATTAACAATTGATCTGAAATTTCGAGTTTATCTTCTTAAAACCTAATTCTAAAAGATTTTAAGATCTAAATTTACTTCCTTTAGGTTAGTAATACCAGGAAAAAGCAGATTAAGAAAATTTCTTTGTCATTTAGTTTGTCTTCTCCTTAAAAAAGCTGTTGATGATGACACCAAGGATTCACTCTTGCCACAAAAAAAACAATTGTTGTTTTCTATTGTGAAAGGCAAAATCTTATATTTCGTTAATCCCTTCCTCAAAGAAATTGTTTTTATGAGCTATTGCCTGAAATCCTCAGTGAAAATAATCCTTGTATATAAGTCGTTATATTTGGATGGTCACTATTGTTGGAGTGTTTTTTATTGTGTGAAATTATATGTGTGTAAAAATATTTCTAAGAGTTACAAAAAAAAAAAAAAAAAAAAAAAATTTTTTTGCAACTGAATTTGTTAAAAGTTTAACACTTTGAATAGGATTAGTTCACATTATTTCAAATGTCAAAAATTACATTAGAAGGAAATATTTGTTTTATTATTTTAAGGAAAATAAGTTTTGAAAAAGATCAGAGAGTTTTTGCATAAGTTACAATGACGATAACTTTTCACACATTATATTTGCTAATTTATGTTCATTGAAATAAATATAACCTTCAAGGTTAAACTTAGCGTTAGCCTCATTGTAGCGATATAATTTTTTTTTTTTTTTTTATTGTGGTGGGTGAATTATATTTCTACTGAATATTTCTTATGATTTAATGTGTTATTTCATATATTTCTTGTGTTGTTTTTTCTCCACTTTACTGAATATGAAATTATTTATTTTTTGCAATAATATTACATTCCTGTAGTGTGGGTTGGGCAACCAGATTGTAACTGGGCATGGCTGGGTTGAGTTACTTGAGGCAAAAGTTAGAGAACTCACAAATTTATTTACACACGCACAAACATTACACACATATAATTAGAGATATACATTTAAACATTTAAAGACAAACAATTATAGGTTGGTGAAAGGATTCCACTTCTAAGTCGAAAACCCGATACTTTGTTATGGGCAGGATGCAGAAATATACTTCTTCTCGGGTGAGAGTTTGCAGGCAACCATTTCATCTGAATGCTACAGGGATGCTCAACATCTATTAAATAGTATTTGAGTAAAAATTCAATGCGACAAAACCTGTATACGATTTCAAAAACCATTATATTTGACACATTTATAGTTTTTCTACCCCACATACTTCTTCGGAATATTCATAAATATCTACTATATTAGATCTACTGCATTATCTCCAAATAAATTTCCTCGTCAAGGGTGGGGGATAAACAACATTTCAATAAGAATTTTCAAATAAATTCCAAAAGAATTTATTTTTAAATATTTATATAAAATTTTGCTAAATTTAACCATTTATAATCATATTTAAATAAATTAGGTTATGTTGTACTTATTCAAAGTTTACTGAATTTGTCTTGAAATGTTTACTTAAGAAAATGTTGGCACGGGAAAAATGTATTAAAAAATTGGATTAACTGAAAAAATTATAACATATATTATATAAATATAGGATAAGATCAAAATGTTTTTGATTTAACTTAATGTGAGTAAAAAGTTGTAAGAATTAAACTAAATTTAATTAATACAGTAAAGTTTAATAAACAAAAACGAGTAAAGCAAGGAGAAACAAAATTAATAATTCATAAATAATAAGAAAGTTTGGCTTTTTCAATAAAATTTTTTTTATTTACTTTTAATGTGCATAAAATCGCTGTATTTTCATTTTTCTTATTTTTAAAAGTCGATATGGTATGCTTAGACGAGTTTTCTAATTGAAAAAATTAATAATTTTCATTAAAAAAAAAGCAAAATAACCAATTGCAGGAGTTAATTTAATCCATTTTATCTATTATATAAAAACATTTTCTTATTTTTTTTTTTATTTCAAATGGTTTGGGAAGAAGAAATAACTTAAAAATAAGAAATAATAAAAGTTAGGTTTATTTCCTTACATTGATTTTTTAAATACATAAAACTTGTTAAAGTTAATGAACCTGTTTCTTAAAACTTCCTTTTTTAAAAATAATTTTCATTGTTTTGCGTTCAGTCAGACAGAAGTGTAAAATAATGAACCATTTAAAAAAAAGCAGATGTTTTTATTAAAAATTATCGCCTGAAAGTTTTTCTTAAAAATTTTTAAAGAAAGTTTCAAGTAAAAACAAAACATTTTCATAATTTATTTCAGCTGTAAAAGCAAAAATAATAATATTTCAGCAAAATCTAAATACTAAAATAAGTTGTTTATAACTCAATGAAAAAAAAATAATGAGTAAGTAAAAAAAAAAAAAAAAAAAAAAAAAAAAGTTCTTTTTAGAAGCATAATAATAAATTATAGTTTGCAGACGATTATAATTATTTATCGTTTGAACTCTGTTTTAAATCTGTTCTTAGAATATTTTAAGAGGTTCGAAAGAAGAAAAAAAAATTAGAACAAGAAAATATTTTACGTATTTTTTTTCTTTTCTGAAATAATTGATTCTTTTATTAGAAAGAAGAATTTAGTTTTAAGTTATTCTTTTTCGGAATTTTCATTTTTTTTTTTTTTTTTTCTTTCTGATTTAGGCAGACGAATAAATGAGGCTAACTAAGGTATAGGTGAACATCTGTTAATCTCTTCGTGCAACTTTTAATTAAATCTTTTAATGATATTCGTCCATTCCGTTCCGTAGGATATTATTGAAGGAAAAGATCAATGTAATGAATTTCTTACTGGCCTAGATTGCTGCAGTGGCAAGTAATAAAATAATCCGCCATATAGCAATTCGGTATTCAAGAGAAAGCTTAATTGCTTGTCGATTAGAATCATTCGGCCGTTACTCTCACTTCTCAATGTAAATTGTGTTTCGTCTGCATTGTGTGTCTGTGGGTGGTATCTATAAATGTTCTAAACTGGTTTCCAGATTTTCCGTATTCCAAATGATGAGAGAAAGATAATCCATTTTTTTCTTTCTTTTTTTTTTTTGTTGAATGTGATGGGTTTTGAGATATATATGAGTGTCAAAGATTCGTGAACTCAATTATTTGAAGGTGACGCTTAAAATAATCCGGTTTTTATGGAAAGCATGTTCAGTTAGCAATCAATAAATTTTTATTTTTTGTTTTGAAACTTAAAAAAAAAAAAAAGCTTTAGGGATTTCCATGCCACGGTGGGAATAGTTTTTCTTTTGAAATTGATTTCAATAGCTGGCAGGAATAATTTTTTACTTCAGAGGATTATTTTTGAATGAATATCTTTTAGTATAGTTTTAAATATTCTACGTTTCTTTTGAACGCTGTTCAGCAGGTAAGAATTTTAAGTCGGCCATTATACAGTAAATATTATTTTAATAACCGTAACATAAAAGGGCGTGAAATGATGGACACTTTGATTCGTAAACAATTATTAATGCCTGCTTATGTGATTAAAAATGATCTCGCCAACATTTTCTAAGCCTCTTATAAACATACAAAAAAAAAAAATAATCCAATTTGTTTTCTGATCTTACTAAGAGTACATTTCTTCTAATCTTATGTATGGTGCAGGTGATTTAAAATCTCAAAATCAATTATCTTGGAATTAAAAGAACACAACAAAACTGTTATTGATGGAACTTTTGATCCATTGCTTTTTAAATCGCCATGAACTTGACGTGAAGATATTTTTAAAAATAATTTTGAATCTTTATAATATAAAAAGCTAAAATCAGTATAATACTTTAATTGATCGGGAATATTATTTATCATTAATGCTTTTACGATTAATGCATTCTTAGTTATTAAATCTGCTTAGTTGTTAAAGTTGTACTATAAAAGGTGATCTAAATTTTTAAAGAAATAATTTTTCTTTTATTATCACAAATCTCATTAAAAATATCCGCAATATAAAGTTTACTTGTGAAATTTTCGAGAGAAATATTTGACTTTAAATAAAATAACCACATTCGAGAATCATAACTAAAAGGCATCTCATATATTCTTTTTGAAAGAATCATGCTAAATAAACAAATTATTAAATAAAAATTTTCGTTAATTTAATTTTCTCTTAACTTTTTTATTACAATGCACACGAAATTGCAAGAAATTTTAAAATTTCGATGTTAAAAAAAGAAAACTAGTAAAAATATTCTAAATATCTACATTCAAAAATTTACCTTTATTTTTTTCATTAAAAGTTTTTGAATTTTTACATATAGAAAGATTATAAAAATGTGTTCAAATCTTGATATGGGGTCTTCTGATTTGAGAATTATTTCATTCTAAAAGTACTTAGATTATTTTTTAATGATCCATAAATCGTTTTTCACTGTTACAAAATTTTAATTATTACATTTAATTGAATGGGTCCTATCTATAAATCTAATTTAAAATACTCAAAAAAAAAAAAAAAACTTGGGTTTTATTTATTTTAATCTATTTTTTTCTAGGAATAATGGAATTTATTTTATTTTTTAGGTATTTTTAAAAATTAAAATTACTATTAATCGAAAAATAAAACATGCTATGTTTGCAAAATCATTCAACAATGTGAAATAAAAAGAGTTCTTCGTTTTCAAAGTTAATAATTTTTTTATTCTACGTATTGCCATTATTATTGTTAATTTTATACAAAGTTAACTTTAATATCTTAAAGTTTTATTCAATTTTAAATATTCGTCTTAAAGTTGTTATTTGTACAACATTATTAATATTTAGAAAATAAAATATGTGTAAAAATATGATTACGATTAAAAATATGATTATAAAATTTTAATAAATCTATTAAATAAAAAAAAAATGGAATTTATAATATTACTTTATAAAAACTGCAGACGATGTGGATATTATTGTTTTTTTCGATTCCTTCTATTAGCTGACACTCTCCCTATATATATCTTGTTCAAATTTTCAATCTTTAGTAAAATACTTGGTACTTACGTATTAACGATACGTTGGCGACAGTTACGCCAATAAAAGTGCACACGCGCCAACCGCAGCCACAGATTTGGCGGTTTTTAAGTGGCGCCAATCTACACTTAAAATTTTTGTTCCAAATAATAAAATATATAAAACACTTCATTTAAAATCAAAACGCTGTCAAAATTGAAAACACTTTATAATTCACGCATGTAATTGTTCCAATCTATAACAGTTTTATCCGATAAATCAAGTTGCTTTTTCACAAAATTTAATCGACGTCAACTCCTCGCACCAGCAGTATATGAATCTCAAAGCTGTACAAAATGGAATTCTGCTTCCCTCAAATCAGTTTTCTTTTCTAAGTCCCACATGATAAGCACACTGACTGAAATTGCATTTCCAAAACTTACGTTTACCAAAATAAAGTTTCATGTCATGGGAATTGGGACATTTTCGTTTTTGGTAAAATATTTCGCTCCTGAAAAATAAAATTGCATCTTGTTCTGTTTCTGGCAAATCCCAAATACGCATTTTCGTAGCACTACAAATGGCGTCAAAACTCAGCAAATCTGCAGTTGTTAGATTACCGCCACTTAAAACCGTCAAATCTGTAGCTTTTAGATTGGCGACACTTAAAAACCGCCAAGTCTGTCGCCAAGGTATCGTTAATACGTAAGTACCAAATACTTTTATTCATCCACTCAAGTTCAAATACATTTTTTGAACTTGTAGTAGATGACACTTGATGTTAATACAGTTTTTCAAATATTAATTCATTCATTAAATTTAATTAATTAATTTTAGTTTTCTTTAGATTTAATTTGCATGTATCTACCGATAGATGGTGCCAGATAAACTCAAAAAAAAATGAATGAAAATTATTTATAAAGGGCTTTCTGCAATATAGAGAGAAAAAAAAAAAAGGAATTGACTTTTTAATTTTTTTTTTTTTATATATTACTTGTTTTTTTTTTTTGCGTTTTGATTGTTTTTTCTATTTTTCCTAGATGAATATATATCGATGCAAAACGAATAATATACAATATAAATAATAAGAATAATATTAATTTTTTTCTTAATTTTAAAAATTCGTCTCTAGAACGGTCAAAACTCCCCATTCTATCCATTCTTTTCTTGATAAACAATTCATTAAGTTGATTTTCTTCGACAAAAGCTATCATTAATATTGTTCAGCACTGAATATCTTATCGATGGATCTACTAAGCTATTCATCGATGGATCTACTAGCCCAGGAAGGATGCAACAGACATTGGACGCACAGGGAATTTGACTGAAGCGTAACAGTCGATAACCTGAGGGACGTGCTGAGGTAAGGGAACAGGGCATCACTTTCTTCTCCCTTGATTGCCCCCCCTGGACCTTGGACACGCTACGCTACTTCGACTTCTGTCTTCTCGCTTTCATTTATTTGATCCAATTAAGCGATCCTCTCCTCATTTACAGATCTGTGTCTGTATTGGATTCGTGACCTTTTCAAATTCTAAAATTAAATATGCAAAATTAACAATGCTAAAAAGACATGAAAAAATTAAAGGCCGAGAAATTATAATAGTTACAGGCAATTAAACTGAATAAGCTTTTATTAAGACGACTCGGTATTCTTTATACAAGCAGTTAAAAGCATATACTTTGATGGATCTTTTCTCAGAGTTGAATAGAATTCAGAGGGCCATTTAAACTATTGGAAATGATGATAATGATGGAGATATAATTAATGGTATTAATAATATTCTAGAACATGAGTAGATAAATAAATGATATATAGTAAAAAATCGATGGATCTATAAGCTATTCATCGATGGAAATAAATAAATCTGGAAATAAAATGAAATCAAAATCGATTTTGTTTTTAGTATTGAGTCCCTGTACTAATCTTAATTTCTTATAGAATCTATGTTGATGGTAATTCATATAAGGCTTAAAAAATCATATACTCCGTAATTTAAGTGGGAAGAAAGTGAACTGCTGCAATTGTAGAGATGGCTGAGAAAAAAAAATTTTAATGCACATTTTTTTATGTAAAATTTATGATTAATATTTGTAAAAGAGGACAATTAAAGTACATTTCTGTTAACTTTTAACTTATAAGAAAGACAAAAATAAATAAATAAATGCAATTCAATTTTTAAGGGATTTGGTTTTTTTAATAATTGATGATATTCTAGAACATGGGTTTTAAACCAGGTATGGTTTCGGGTATCAATGACGGGGGAAAACATCATTATCTTTATTTTCTTTGATTTCTAACTAAACATAGCAATTTTCATTAGAATGTATGTAATAAATTTTAATAACATTGTAACTGTGATTATTAATAGAAACAACATTGTTTTCTGTAATATAAAAATTTAATTCAAGCCAAACAACATCAGTATTCTCACTGGCGAGTTTTTAATAATAAAATTTGCATCATATGTACTTTATAATGCATTTTAATATTATTTTATATGCATAAAATAAGGCACTTTATCAATTTTTTAAAAATTCTCTTTATAACTGAATTGCTTTGAACATATCTTATTTTACTTATTTGAGAATATTGTTCAGAAAAGCAGTACCACTGCCTTCTTTATGGCGAAAATAATCCATGGTTTTCTTCTTATTGGCAAAAGGGGTCTAACCTTGCTCTAAAAAAACGAATTTCGAAATTTTCCATCCAATGATGTGATCCACTGTTCACTTTCTATCGAAATTTTATATATTTTAAAAATAAATTTAATTTGAGCTTAAAATACTAATATAGAAAGTTATTAAGTGAAGTAATTTTTTTTTCTTTGTTACATCTTACGTTTAATTAATTAATTTCACTTTTAATGTTCCTTTTAAATTATGAAAGTTTAGAGTTAATGAAAGTTTTTACGAACAAATTCACTTTAGTGCTGGCATATTTTTAAAAATAGGATAAAAGTAGTTAAAAATATATTTAGATCAATTTTTTTTATCAAGCAACAATTACTGATAAATAGTATCTTATTAAAATACAGAAATGCAATCATTTTGTATCATAAATTATAGAATTGTAATTTTAATTCAATTTTTACAATCTTTAAATAAATCAACTTTTGCAAAATTATAATCGTGTTTAAATGTGACGAAAAAAAAAAATTTTTTTTTTGATTATCTGTCTTCAGAAAATTTAAAATTTTCTTTATTTTAATAAAAATTCTAAGCTATAACATGGACAACAAACAAACGAAAATAAATTTTCCTATAGAAATTAAGAGTACGTAAGAAGAGTAACTAAAAATACATTAAGAAGAAATAAAAATACAAAAATAGTGAGCAAAAACAAAAGGTAGAAGATCAAGCAATTTGTAAAAAGAAAAAGAAAAACACGGTTAAACACCCTGAATTCAGGCGGAATTATAGGTTAAAAATAGCTATAAAAATTCAAACGATTTCGTTTTTAAAAAAGAAGATTGAAGAACGGAAATGTCCGAAATTGTAACCTTGAGAAATCTCCTTTTTGTGTTTATTTTTTTTTTTTTTTTGCATTTTTCGAAAAGTGAAATCAGCTAAAAGGAAGTAAGTAATAAATATTCTGCAGAAGAAAATATGCAGTAATGATCAAAAAAAACAAAGAGACTTGCGGACCGCTAACTTTTTTTTAAAAACATTCATTGAGCCAAGTGCATATTATGGTATCACTTTTTAAGGAACTTACCTTCCGCTGGAGAAGGTCAAAGAAACGATGCGGTTCCAGTTAAAGGAAATCTTCAACGAATCGTGACAGTTACTGGGAACAAAGAAAAATTCAAACAATGTTTTTTTTTTTTAATCCGTGTGAAATTTTGTAGTAGAGATGCAGAAAAAAAAAAAAAAAAAATCTAATTTCTTTCTCTCACACGCTATCAGAATTACTTGAACGGCTACTACTTGAACCGCTACTGAAAATTTCACAACATTTTGAATGGTAAATTTACTGATTTGTTAAATTAGCATTCAAAATAAACATTTTGGAACAAGATAAATACTTTTATTATATTATTCAAATTTTAGATTTCATAAAATTTAGCACTAAATTCGCAATTTTTTACTTTTTAAAAATAATATTTTTCAATAAAAAAGTTATTAATTAAACCTAATTTTTTTGTATTGAATTTCCAATACAACTATAGAAAAAAATTCGTGAAATTTTCATAAATGATTATTTTAGCACAAACTTTAATTCTCGTTAAATTTTCTAAAAAAAATGTTTCTATTGTACCGCTTTTGGAAATTTAATTATATACTATAGTGCTTTATTTTTTTTTTTTTAATTTTTGTTGTATAAATTTTAAATTTCCATTTATTTAAAATTTTTAAAATAATTGAGATGTGTATTTTAGATGCAATAACAAAGGAAAGAAGTTAATCTCACTTTAGTTTATAGTGAAATTATTTTTATAGGCAACTATATTTTAAAGATTCACTAAGAAATTACTTTTTTTCAATGCATATTTTTCATTCTTTAAGCATCTATATGTATATCTATGTCTTAAAAAATAGTAAAATTGTGTTCTTTTAAGCATCTATATGTCTATTCATGTCTTTAAAAATAGTAAAATTATGTTCTTTTACGCATCTGTATGTTTATCTATGTCATAAAAATAGTAAAAATTGTTCTTTTACATATCTATATGCCCTTAGACAAGTAATGTAATATATATATTGCCAATAGAACAATGGTTTCTACTAAAATTCAAACTACATAATACAATTCCAGAACTAAATGAAATGCTTCTTACCAGCTGCGATGATTATTAACGACTGCAACAATTACACTATATAAGTATAGCTTTTTGGCAACGGAAGAATCAAGTAATAATGAATACGGCATAGCAATTTAGGTTGAATTGTCTGATATTAGCATTTTCAGGGAAGAGATGAGATCCCCTTGTAATATATATTGCCTTTTTTTTTCTTTTGGTAACAGCAAATTAGAAAATTGTATTCTATATAAATATGCATCAAATGTAATAAGAGGAAATGTAATTTTCTCGCAGAGAAGATTTCAAACCACAAAACTTCTTTGTGTCTCAATTATATTCGAGTTCATTTTCCGCACTTTTCTAGTAAATACTTTTATTACAAGCAAATAATTTTGAATACGTTTCTTATTACAAACAACTTTTACTGAAAAATGTAGAAATTTAGAAAAGTTTACACTATTCTTAACATTATGCTTTTTTTCTTTCTGCCAATAAATTTCAGAAATGTAGATATCCAATTACTAATTATTTAAAATTAACTTTTTCTTCTAACTACTTTCGTTTTCCATTTTTCGATTCAATATTCTTTTATTTCATTCGCTTTTAAAAAATATGAATAATTATTTTGAGATCTAATATACAGTAAGTGTTTTATTAAGCTATAAAGATATTAATCAAATTAAATGAAGCAATTAATTAGCCAATATTCTTCTCAAAGTTGTTCACCAGTATTTATCAAGTATTATTTCAAAGTGATAAAAATATTTTGGTAAAAGTATAAATAAGTAAGTAAAAAGTATTTTTTTTACTGAAAAGTAATTATATTAATAAAATCAAATCAAACAATTAACAAATTTTCCTTCTAATTGGTAAGTGTAAAGTTAATGACTACTAAATGGTAAAAAATGGTGAATGTTTTAACCATATTTATCAATGAACCATCAGTTCAATTGCAATAAAATTGATGAAATACAAGTGAATAATTAAAATGTTTTTTAACTGAACAATGATTAATTTAATCAATTAAAGGAAACAATTAGCCTAAAATGTCCTCTCTCACCACCAATTATCTACAAGCGTCAATTCAAATTGAGTCAAGTGTAATAAAAATAAACACATTACTCTAAGGTTGTTATTATATTAATCAGTGAGCCAATTTTTTCTTCTCCAAATGCTTCACCCACGTTTACCTATCGAAAGTGTCAATTGAATTTGAGTGAATATGAAGTGCATAATTAAAAAACATTTTTAACTGGACAATGATAATCAATTAAGGAAACAATTAGCCTAAAATGCCCACTTTCTCATACAATCATCATTTCAAAGTGAATCCAAGTGTAATAAAAATAACACATTACTCCAAACTGTTATTATATTAATCAAACAGTGAGCCAATTTTCACTCCACCAATTGCTTCACCTATTACAATCGAGTGTCAATTGAATCTGAGTGAAGTGAATCATTAAACAGTTAAAAATACTATTTAATTATTCACTTAACTGCCCCTAGGAAGTTGGCATCAGTTATTAGTAGACTCAGAACTAATCATTACAGAGGGATGAAGATTCTCCCAGACAAGACCAGGGAATACATCCCCTGCAGAAATTGCCGCAACTCTTTCTTAACACCTAAGCACATTCTTGAGTGCCCAGCACTCCTCCCCATGTTTTTGCAATTGGGTATGGTGCCAATCGAGGCCAACTTAAGAGATGTCCTGTATAGTGAGGCGGCGCCATTTGCTTGCGGCCGCTATCGAGAAGACTTTTGACTTGATCTAACATTGATAATTATTTTAAATCCATGGACACGATAACAACAACAACAAATTCACTTCACTCAGATTAAATTAATCAATTAAAGGAAACAATTAGCCTAAAATGTCCTCTCTCTCTCCACCAATTACTTACAAGCGTCATTTCAAATTGAGTCAAGTGTAGTAAAAACAAACACATTACTCTAAGGTTGTTATTACATTAATCAATCAGTGAGCTAATGTTCCAATTGCTTCACCACGTTTACCTATCGGGAGTGTCAATTGAATCACTGAGTGAAGTGAATAATTAAAATGTATTTTTAACTGAACAATGATTAAATGAACAATTAAAGGAAAAAAATTAGCCTAAAATGTCCTCTCTCTCCACCAATTACCAACAAGCGTCATTTCAAATTGAGTGAAGTGTAATAAAAAATAAACACATTACTTTAAGCTGTTATTATATTAATCAATCAGTGAGCCAATTTTCCTCTACAATTGCTTCACCCACGTTTTCCTATCAAGAGTGTCAATTGAATCTGAGTGTAGTGAATAATTAAACAGTTAAAAATATTATTTAATTATTCACTTCACTCCAATTCAAATTGAATCAATTAAAAAACAAAGCCTAAAATGTCCTCTCTCTACAAGTGTCAATTCAAATTGAATCAAGTGAGTAAAACAAACACATTACTCTAAGCTCTTATTACAGTGAGCTAATGTAAGCTGTTATTACAGTGACAGTGAGCCAATTTTTCTTTCGACAATTGCTTCACCCACGTTTACCTATGGAGTGCCAATTGAATCTGAGTGAAATGAATAATTAAAAACTATTTTAACAATTACAACTATTTCGACAATGATTAAATTAATCAATTAAAAGGAAACAATTAGCCAATTTTATTCTATAAATGTCCTGTCTCTCCACCAATTATCTACAAATGTCAAGTGTAGTAAAAATAAACACATTACTCTAATCATTATATTAATCAAACAGTGAGCCAATTTTCCTTTTGCCAATTGCTTCACCCACGTTTACCTATCGAGAGAGTGTCAATTGAATCACTGAGTGAAGTGTAACGCAAACAGACACCGGAGAAATGCGAGCGAGCGAGTGAGTGAAAGGTATTTCCATTGTGGGGAAAATGTGCAGAAAAGATGTTTTCCGAATTCGCAAGAAATAATGGGGGGCGGGTTTCGGGGGGTTGCATCCGGTATGCGCTGCCGAGAGGAAGTATGCCAAACCATCTGTTCTTGCAGCATGGGAACTCATCTGAGCAGGTGCAGGTCCGTGTCTGACTTTTCTGGTGCGTTCACTTTTTTCTTCTTTATTTAATTTTTATTTTTAAGTGGTGTGGTGTTTTTGGGGTGGGATTTTTAGTTCACTAGTTCGCTAAACCTTTCTTTATTGTAAATGTCTCAATTGCTTTTGGTACACTTTTTAAGTAAAAGTATGAATGTGAACAAAATTCTGATAAATAGTATTGAATAATAGCAATTACCTATTTCAACAACAACATTCTTAAAAAAAAAAAAAAAAAAAAAAAAAAAAAAAAAAAAAAAAATGCATTTGCATTTTCAATGTTAACTTTTTTGAGGAAAAATATAATGTGATAATATTAAACTGATGTGCACATGTTTGATATTAACAAGTTTACATTTCATTAATTGTATATTGAAATTATTTAAAGAAGTTTACAGAATAATAATAATAAATATTAAATAATTATTAATAATAATATTAAATAATAATTATAATATAAATTAATAATAAAAACTTCTTTAGTTTATAACTGTAAGTCTGTTTTCCCCACTCCTCTTATTATTTTATTCATTTCATTTTACAGAAAATTCCAATTACAAACAATTATAAATTAGACCCGAGAAAATAAAAATACTGAAAGTATTGTTATTTTGATACTGATTTTGATATATATATACCAGTGTTGAATAAAATAAATATATTGATGTATGTTCATTTGATACAATACTGAAAATGTTAATATGACAGAACTGTCGTTGCAAATAAAAAGACTTCAAAGGGTAAAAGCAAAAATAATTAAAATTCAAACAGTTAATTATTAAAGTCCCTTATTTACTTTTTAAAGTAATGTAATTTTGGGAAAATTAATTATATATATGCAAAATTTATGAGACTATGTTTTAATGTACAACTTTAACCTCTAATAGAAGTAAAATTGTACTGCTGATTAAATTGTAGAGGCCATTCAACATTATTTTGAGTTATTAATATGATGATATTATGTATGTTTAAGTAGATAAAAATAAATATCATACACGTTTAAAAACAACACTTAAAATTTTAAAAATATATAAACAATTTTAAAAATGTATATAAATTTTTAAAAATATATAAAAAAATAAATTTGAATAATTTAAGTATACTTTAATTTATTGTTATATTTATTTAACAATTACATTTATTAGATTTGCTTCATTAGATTAACTAGAGTACTAGACCTACTGAATGAAACACTACCATTAATTAACTTTAGGAAACAGTTATTAAATATTTAGCTTAATCTAATTTTCATGTTTATTTTATTCAAGCATGAATGCGATACATTTATTTTTATTTTCGCAATATTAAATTAAATTTCGCTATTTTATTATTAACGCAAAACAGTTAAGCGAAAAAAATGTATTCAGTTGACCTGACATTGATATTAATGGTTGAGTTCTCACCGGGGGTTTTATGTTTCAGTTACAACCAATGAAAAATAACAGTTATGAAATGTGTCACGTTTATGATTTTGTTATGAAAAGAATCTTCTGCTTGTAGATAATTTTTTTTTAAACAAACTAAATAAATAAACTCATGATGCCGCCATTTTTTCCCAATCTGTAACGAATATATATATTTTTTTTTGATAAGCATCATTAATTTGATTTAATGTAAGAAAAACAAATTCAAAATGACTTTGAATTTCAGGTAAAAAGCGATTTTACAAAAGAGATTTTGTATTGAATTTTATTAAAAAACTGATGAATACAAATAAAAATATTACTTGTTAAATTTTAATAAATTATCACCGACTTTTAACTATAATAAGACTGAATATTATTTATTATATATTTTAATAATAAATTAAAAGTTTAAGAGTCATTATGTTTAATGAATTAATAATAACATTTAATTGTGTGATTATATAATTTGTTTAAGATTTATATAATTATCGCAACTAAATCTTGACATTTTCGACTTCGCATCTCATAAAATCCCAGCAAATAAAATGTTTTCTCTGTGAGAAAGAGAATCTGTTTTATTTCAGTGAGCTATCATTTTTGATTATTATTTGTAGCTTTTTTTGTAGTTTTATTTTCATTGAATTTTTAGCTCACTAGTTCGGTAAACCTTTCTTTATATAAGTCAGATTGTAAATGTCTCAGTTGCGTTTTGGTATGTTTTTAAAAAATTGAGTAGTCAAAGTATGGATTAAGTTCTTAAATTATAATAAAGAAAATTGATAAATAGCAACAGCATATTTTTTACAATTTTTTAACAACATTTTTTTATTTAAAAACAAGTGCATTGAATTATTGAATGGTAACTTTTTAGCGGAAAAATATAATGTGATAATATTAAATTAATGTGCACAAGTTTAATATTAACAAGCATTGAATTATGGTCTATTAATTTTTACAAAAATTAATTGATTTCGTTACTTAGAATGCCACAAATTAGTGTTAAATGTTAATTCATGCGCATAAACATTTTATTCATGCATATGGAGCACTGAAGTCTCTGTTAGACAATCAAACGATCAGGTAAGTTATTCACTACAAAATTTGAAATCGAATCGAAATTCATGAATTTAAAAGGAAATGTGTGCATCAGTAAAGAATGTAAATAATTTCTGCGAATAATTTTGCCACGCTTCCATGGGTACATCTTTTAAACATTAATGGAAATAAGCACGATTTTTACACAAGGTTGTCCATAATAAGCTAATTTGTAATATTCCTTAAGAAAACAAAATTATCATCATAGATTTCACCGATTTATAATCTTTTAAGAATATTCACTTCATATTACTAATTCATTTTAATTCTAATTCAGTACCATATTGTTTAAAATAATAAAGCATTTTTATATTACTAGAAAAACGGCAAAACAACTTTAATCATTTTTTTCTTTTAAGTCATTGAGCCAAACGATATATTTAATGTTTTTGAGCATCATATTACTAATTCATTTTAATTCTAATTCAGTCCTGTACTATATAAAAATAATGAAACATTTACCATTACCAGAAAGACGGCAAAAAACAACTTAAATCGTTTTTTTTTTTCTTTTAACCCATTGAGCCAAACGACATATTTAATTTCTTAGAACATCATATTACTAATTCATTTTAATTCTAAATATACTTAATTTTTTAGAACATCATATTACTGATTCCTTTTAATTCTTAAATATATTTAATTTCTCACAGCATCATATTAAATTTCTTTTAATTCTAAATATATTTAATTTCTTAGAACATCATATTACTAATTCATTTTAATTCGTAAATATATTTAATTTCTTAGAACATCATATTAAATTCATTTTTAATTCTAAATATATTTAATTTCTTAAAAACATCAAATTACTGATTCATTTTAATTCTAAATATATTTAATTTCTTAGAACATCAAATTACTAATTCATTTTAATTCTTATTCAGTCCTATACTATATAAAAATAATTAAATATTTTTTTCCATTACCAGAAAGATGGCAAAACAACTTAATTTTTTATTTAAACTAATGAGCCAAACGATATATTTAATTTCTTTGGACATCATATTGCTAATTCATTTTAATTCTAATTCAGTCCTATACAATTTTAAATAATGGAACATTTTTCCATTACCAGAAAGACAGCAAAACTACTTTAATCTTTTTTTCTTTTTAACCCATTGAGCTAAACGATATATGAATTGATTCTTTTATCTTTCACATCACCTGGTGAGTTAAGGAAGAGTGACTCAGAAAGCGGCATCTCTGACAAGACTGTAATAATCTCCGTGAGAAAGGTTAGCCGAGGCGGGGGTGGAGAGTCACCGAGAAAAAGAAAGTAATAGTGTCTTTTTCAATTACATTGGAACCTGTTCCAGAAGGTAATAGTCGTGCATCGAAGGTGGAGGATCACATTGAATGTCGATGAACTGAACCATCGCGGAACTGACCATTTCTTCAGCAAATTATAACTTGTGCGATCCTTCGTGGTGATATATTTATGAAAAGAAAAAAAAAAAAAAAAAAATCTGCCCTTTATGATCAACAAAAAGCGGAATCTTTTACTTCTTTTCACTGAATAGCAATAAATCTTTTACCCTCATAAATATAGAAAACATAATCTTAAGAATCTACAAATATAAAAATTATTTTTTTAAAAAAAAAAAACTGATTTATCTGCTATGGATAGTTTATAATGATTGTAAATGTATAGAAATTTATATTTTGGAATACTTTTGAAATGAATATTTGATAAATGTAATAAACTTAGGAAATCGTGTGTATTTATACTGAAAAAAAAAAAAAATTCATTTGGAATTATTTAATACTGATGGATTTGAGATCGGCAAAAAAGCTAATCATTTATTTCATTTCTTTGAACTTAAAATTGGCAATAATTTTTTTTTTTGTTCGAAAAATAACCATCTTTGTCTCAAGTAAATAAAGAATTTTCTGTGTTAGAGTGTGTTTTTTTGGGGGGGGGGGATTGTTTTGTTTGAGATGAATTTAAAAAAAATAATTATGGATGTTCTTTTCGATAAATATAATGGCCTTGAGAAATTCTCTATGTGTCTCGTCGGAAATATCTTATAGAAAAGAAAAATCATTTAAAACCCTTCTCATGTTCAACAAGTCAAAGCAAGCATTATTTCAAGTGAATAAAAAAAATTCCACAGCTTCAGAATATATTTTTGGAAAATTGACTTATCTAGGATAAAAAAAAAAAAAAATTAATGGATTTAGTTGAAATTTTTCAGAAGACACAATGGTTTCAAGAAGTCTTCCATCTTTCATGGTGTTTATATATTTTTTTCAATTATATGCATTATTTTGGGGGAAAAAAAAAGCAAGAAAATAAAAAATAAAAACTGGTTTTTTTTTTCTATTGAAATTAAATATACTTCTGTTCATATACAGATAATGAAATCATTAAAATTCAAATCCGGAAGATACATCAACGGCTGGTAATTACATTGAATGTGCAAATCAGTAATTGATGAAATTTCCTCTGGCGTTGATGCATGCATGCTTGTATACAATTTTGTAACGTAATGAAGATTCCTAAGCTCGATCTGGAATGCATTTTTGCCAGGCAGTCCTCAATTGTTGTTAGTGTCTACTATGTACCATACACGTTCAATTGACAAAAAGTCTGGTGACCTTGTTGGACAAGGACGAGTATCAATACCACTAAGTCGTAGTGGAATGTGGACAATGATGCTTTGGGGGTGTTCAGGCTGCCGCACGCACGCTCTTTCCACGAATTCATACACTTTGGTCTTTATTCTTTTAAGTTTTGTACAGCAGTCCTTACTACAAGTGCTTTTGCAAAGCAGTATCAAAATTTGTATATTTTGGATAAGAGATGTATGTATAAAAATCTGGCTATATCTTGGTGTCATTTACTTAGTGCCAATAACAAGATGACGTGTCATGAACGGTAACATAAACAGCTACAGGTTGTCATCAACATGTGAATTGTTAAAGTAATACGTATAATGATTCTGGAAAACCTTCTGTCATAAGAAATAGTACCCCACATAATCACACCAAATGTTGTCGCTGTTAAACAAAAGTTGATTGGGACTAATAATGATCAATTGCGACATCACTTTTGAAAACTCCTTTTATATTGTGGATTTAAAGACAGACATCTTAAAAGTCGCTGTGGGCATAACCTCATCTCAGTCAAACGCAGTAAAATGGTAAAATGTATTATGGGTGTTATGGAAAAGGATGTAACACGTGAAATATGGACAATGATGCTTTACGGATTGTTCAAGCGGAAGCATTCAGCATTGCCTCGAAGTAGTACACCTTGGTCTTTATTCCACTGATAAGTTTCTTGCCAGTATTCCGTGCTATAAGAGCATTCGCATAGCAGTATCGGTACGGTACCGGTAGCATCCTATTGTTTAGTTGGATAAGCCAGTACCAAGTATTCCGCCATATTCATAAGTAGTCCAATATGTTCTCCAATGGTTTCCGACATCGTCGCAATACATTACTGGATGTGTCCCTAGGAACTTCAATGCTGTCGAAGAGAAAAGATAAACAGCCCAAAATTATTATTTTATTACGGAATTATACCCGGATTTCTTATTATACGATGCAATAGAGCAGAAAAAGCATGTTCTGTGGTGAAGTTAACACTCCATTGGATATGGAAATTTAACTATTTAAACTAATTTTCTTATTATTTACAAACAAGGTAATTCTTTTTTATTCTTTGAATTTAAAGGATGGCGATCCTTCTTTTCTTCAATGTCAACAAATAAAAAAAAAAATCTAATGATTCAAAAACTATTTTTAAAATTGGTTTATTTATCATGTTTGGTTTTCTTTTCGTGATTTTAGAAGAATGATAAATATAATGATTTTAGGAAATAATCTAGTACTTATTTGTGATATATATGATGTATCTTCCAATTTCATATTGATTGTTTTATAATCAACGGAACTGGTCTATTTTTAACTTTTTTTTTTTTTTTTTTTTTTTTTTTTTTTGAACTTGAAAAACAGCAACAGTTTTTTTTTCTTCAACAAACAATATCTCGAGTAAGTTAAGAAGCTATCGCTTCAAAAATTCTTTTTGGAAGATTTATTTATTTACGATGACTTTTGAAATATGACTTATCGATAGATATGGGTTTAAGAGCAGTGAAAATTTATTATTGTTTTTGTAATTGGTTGTTGGTGAGTGTTAAGAAGCAATTTTTTTCAAAGTTGGTCTTGAAATACATTTTTGTTATTTAAAAAGTTTATAGAAAAGCTCAAAATATTTTGATTCCTTGAGAATTTTCTAATATTATTTTGAATTCATTTTCAGCAACTTCAGTTAAAAATATTTATATTTTCAAAATTCTACTGCTCTTTAACATTGCAAAAAGAATATATATATCTGAAATTTGATTTATCAATACGTTTAAACAGTAGTTACTGTAAAAATAAATATTATTCTATTGATTTGAAAAATAACGAAAAAGTTAAGAATTAGTTTTCTGAAATGGAAGACATATTGAAAATTTTTTTGATATGATGTTTTGGATTTCAAACGGTGATACACTTTCCCTTTAAACAACAAAAAGAATTTCTTAGGATTTGAATCTTAAATTGCCATAAAATTTATATAACTTAATAATGAAAATAGAATTAAAATAATTCTAAAATTCTTTTTTAAAATATTGCCACTATATATGTAATCATCAGTAAACAATCCAATCAAATCCAAAATAATCCAAATCCAAATAAAGCATTTTTTAGAATAAAGGGATTTTTTTAATCAGTGATGCAATTTTTTGTTCTGAAAAATGAAATATTTTAATTTTAATTTAATTTAACGTAAAAAATTTTTTAAAAAAAAAATTGCTGGAAAAATTTTTTGTTAATAAAATAAAAGAACTTAAGTATTGAAAAAGCATTTTTTTCTTTGATATATTGCCATTATATATCCACAAACTAACGAAATAAAATAAAAATCAATTCTTATTGTCTGAAATAAATGAAACATTTTTTATCAATACTATTCAGGTTTTTTTTTTTTTATATTGTGATGATTTATATACATAAAAGGTGATATTTCCAAAATAATTTATTAACTAACTTCAACAAATAAAAAATTTCATAACAAAAAAATTGATTAACAGATTTCAAAATATCTCTCAATCTATCTATCAGAATAAAATATAAATATATTAAAAACACGACACGAACTTAACATACTTCTAACAGTCTCATATTGTCAATGGATTTAATATTAATAATGTTAAGTGACGAAATACATTGTGTGAGCGAAATAAGATCAACAACAAATCGTGTCTGGTGTTGAGAAACATTATCTTTCGTTTCTTTTACTCACCTGAGAACAAGTTATGTCCTTACTAGGTCGTTTCAAAATGTTATTTCAGCATTTGTTATCCTTGAAAAACCCACTTAATAGATGAGTTTTTATTTCCATCTTAACTGGAGAATGTAATTGAGAATCAAAACATCTAGATAGTTCTATCAAGGCAAACTACAGCCATCTAGTTTTTGTGTTAATTTACATAGAGTTTAGCCTTAGATAAAATTAATAGCTACATTAAAAAAGATTATTTCATTACAAAATGATATGCTATAGGTGAAAGTAAAACTAAAAAATAATAATCTCTGTCTATATACTTCAAAGGTATTTATTTCATTAAAAACAATTTGTTTTTATGAATTTTACAAAAACTTAATAATTTAATAAAATAATTACAACATTGTGAGGTTACCTCTTCTATTTAAGTGAACAATCCACAACTGCGAATGATAAATAAATAAATAAAATTTTTGCAGATTTAAATAATCATTTTTTAGGAATTAATTTTTGGGTGATGATATATATAAATATTTTATTATTTATTTATTTATATTGAATTTTAAACTACTAATAAAAATTCTTGCTTTATTGCGAAGTTTGTAATTTCACTTTTTTAAATTAAACGAAATGCTCAGAATTAAACTTGTTGTTTAAATTTTTTTTTACTTTTAATATATTGTTATATGCTTTATTCCACCACCACTTCTAGGGATTGGGTTATCTTAACAAAATAAAAAAATAGAAAAATAATTAAATTAAATAAATTTAATGTTGATTTAATTTTTAAAATTAAAAAAAATGAAATTACAAATTTCAATTTAACATGAGTGAACATTATTTTTTGGATGAAATGCATATCAGATTATACCAATATTCAATAACCCAAGAAATTTATGATTCCGTTTTTCAGAATACTATAAGAACTATCAACTGAAAAGTATATAGCCTAAATTTCCGCATATTTTTGTAAATATTTAACAAAATTTGAAGAAAAAAATAATAAAAAAGAAAAATATTTTTAAAAGTAGTTTACAAAATGTGGCTAATATATTCCGTAATAGTCTCTGTAAATGATATAAATTTTCATCTTTAAAGCTTTAAATAAATAATCCACTATTTTAGCAGGAAGAATTTAAATCTAAAGATGCAATAAAAGCAAATCAGAATAATAGATACAATGTTAAAAAAAGGAAATATTTCTTCAGCATCACATCAATTAACCAACGATTCTTAATTCAATCCATGTCTTCAACAAACTAAAAATTAAGCTTGAAAAACGATCCTCAGAGCACTAATGCGCAATTCAAAAAGCATCGTGGGCCCCAGTTTTTGAACCGATCAGATTTTATCACGATTTGAAAATAGCCCACATACCAAACAAATGATACAGTTTCTCTTTTTCTCGCATGCCCATTTCACAACGACGCCTTTAATATCAACAGTGCAGAGAGAAGAGTTTTCATTCGGATCATTTAGAGTGTAGAAGAAAGTTGCACTCCTTAAGCAAATATCCAACTCACGAAATTTTCATGAAAAACAATTTAAGATGCATTTCTATTTATTTTTGTAAAATGGGTTTTTGAATCAATTAGACAATCATTCAAAATAAAAGGTTGCAGAGTGGTTTGATTTTCATTGTGCTTTCAAATCGGTCTCACAAACAGACGAATGATGAGGATGAATAGTGTCTTCCGGGAGGAATTTTAGAGTAAATAAGGTTTAGGGGTTTTAGGAAAATTTCCTCATGTCAGCCTGATTATCTATGCGAAATTTGGTTTGTCGCTTTACGGCCATTTTATACACATTTTGGGCTAATTAGACCGGGATCTACAGTTTAACGTGGATTCCGAACAACTAACAAATATCCATGCCATCGCCAGGATTCTAACCTGGAGTCTGTGGTACCACAGGCCAGAGCGCTAGCCAACTGGCCATCAAGCCGATATCTATGCGTGACGTTTTATCCCTGTTTGCCATCGAGTCTCCCCCATTTTTGAAAGCAGTGACTGCAAAAAGTCATCAGCTGATTCTAAACTTGGCCCTTTTTTGGCGTTCTTTGCCACTTAGCCACGAATTACTTTCTCAATAACAGATACTGTTATTGTACATATTAGTGAATTTTTTTACAATTAAATTTAATCTGATATTTGATTTACGATTTATGATGTTTTATTTTTAAACTATTTTGAATGATTGAATTTTAATATTTATTTTTTTTTAATTTAATAGTAACTTTTAAAATCTAAATACATAAAGCCATTGCCTGTTATAATCAATGTATTATTTTAAGATTGTTAAATTCAAAGATTCATATTACTCAAACGATGCCAGTGTAAAAGCCCAGAAAGAAGTCGTAAATTGTAATAGGTGAGATTTTTCTAGCTACTTTAAACATTAAATTATATTCAATTTTCATTCTGAATTTTAATTGTAGTAAAAAATATACCAAATATGTATAATTGCATTTAAAATATCGCATACAGCATTTTTCAAATAATTAAAATATCTTTATAAAGTAAAATTAATTTTCTTTTTTTTTTGTTTATTTTAATTTTGTTTATTTTTTTTAAAGTAATTTTCCTTTCTAAAGTAAAAACGTGCACTTATTTTATACTGGGAATTTCCCTTTGTACATACTAAAAACATCCTGTCTATAATTCTTTTTTAGGATGATACAGACCAAGATAAAAAAGCATTACAAAGTCACATTACAAAAATAGAAGAGCTAAATAAAACTAAATAAAACAACTAGAAATAACCCAAGAGGAAATTCAATTACTTTTGGAATTTTAAGCAATTACTTTTACAATTTTAAGAATTGTTTCACTTTCAAAAACACAGGGAGTGTACGAAGAAAAACAAATGAAACACTTAAAATCATTATTCGCAGGAAATAATGATTTTAAATAAGGTCTAGTAGCATCATTTCTAAAGAACATCTCTAAGTTCATTATCCTGTTTGTTTTACGTTTAAGTTCCATTGTTATAATGACCACTTTAAGTTATTTTGATATAAAGAATAATAACCTTCACAGAAGTGTTTTATACAGAAATTATTCCACTAATAATCATAGTTTCTACAATAAATGTATAAATAAAGCCATAATTATCCTTACTTCAAGGAAAAGTGACCTTCCCAAACCTTTTGGTTCAAGTATCATAGTAACAGTTCCAGAAAGTCAGACGGGCTAAGACCTAACCCAGGGGGTGACCTTGAACATTTTTCCACCCGTGAGATTTATCACACTTTTACAAAATATATTCATTTTATAATGGCCAAAGTAGTAAAAACCAATGTATTAAAAAATATATTATGTGTGCATCCAATATATTAAAAATAAGTGTTGAAATTATGAGAAAAATTAATTTTGATTTTAAAATAATATTCTTTGCGAATATAGGACAGATATTGCCTGTTTTATTTATGAGTTTACAGTTAAGAATTGCAAAATAATTAAATTATATTCTGCGAACTCATGATGAATGGAGAAAACAAATATTGCACTAATAAAATAAATATTTTTTAATAGTTCCTTTTTTTTTTCATTTATATTTATATATTTTTTTTTTATTTTCGTTTGTATTTCATTTTTTCATTTCATTATTACATTATCTAAGTTTACATGTAAGAATAATAGTAAACGAAATAATAGTAACTCATTATGTTTCAATTTTTCACTCTAAAAAAAGTCTATAGTACATATAACGCGTCTCGAAATCTGCCAATAACCAGAGGACCTTGAGCCCACCATGGATCTGTTGCGACGATGATGATGATATCCTAATAAGAACATAATATCTAGCATAAATTATAATTAAATTATATTTTCATCTAAATTTCTTTTTACTATTTTTGAGAATATTAATATTTATAATATATTAAAGTAGAAAATCTTTGAAAATTTTTGAATTTTAAAAAATTGCTTCCAAACATTACGTTTATTTTTATTCTTTATAGCTATATTTTAAGGTATCGTATATCTTTTGGCTAGGACGATTTCTTTATCTAAATTAGCTATATTTTTAATAAAAAAATAACTAAAAAAATGTTTTCATGGTTTACGCATCTTTTATTTTATTAATAATCTTTTAAAAATCATATATATATTCTTCCTTTGTACGAGCGAAAACACAGCTTTACAAATCTCTTTAAATAACAATAGTGTCTATTTTTCAAAAAAAAAAAAAAAAAAAAAAAAAAAAATGAATGTTCGTGTTGTGTTTATTATTTTTTAATGAATAAAAACGTTTGATAATTTTATAATTATTTAGTTTTATTGAAAAAATAAACTCAACATGGCTGATCACATGATAAGCATGTTTAGACCGTTGACGCGTGGGATAATTTGAAGACTACTGATCTAAAACATGAAAAGAATAAAAAAAATTTTGTGAATACCATAGAAAATAATTTCTTTAGAAATGTATGAGGGTGTATATGAAATGAATAATAAATAATTTTATTTCATAAAACATTTATTTTTAATATACGATAAATATTTTTATAACAATTCCATCCATTTAAGAAAATTTTTAAAACAGTTGCCAAAATTAATTTTCCATCAAAACTAATATATTTTTTTATTAATGAGTTCGTAATTCAAAATAAAGGAAATAGAAAGAAAATCTTTGTGAATTGTATAGAAAAAGTATTGGCGCTCTGTACCACAGGTTTCGGGTTCGAATCCCGGCAGTGCCATGGATGTTTGTAGTGGTTCAGAATCCACTTTAAGCCATAGGTCCCGGTCTAATAAATCGTAGAGAGTTGTGGGGGTAATGTTACTCGCGTCAGTAGCATATCTTCAAAAGCTACACGCGCCCCCTGAGTAGTGCTAAATGAGTAACAGTGGTGCAGCCTTTTTGCCTATGGGATAAAGATTAACTTCTGTGTTGCCAGCTGCATTAGAAACAACAACAACAACAAAACATTTTTCATATCGATAAAGTTGCTATTAAAATAATCATAGAGTATGAGAATAAATTGTTATGAAATAGGATACTTTTACTATATCCTGAGGGAAAATGAATGCTAACAATAAGTTTCAAAATATCCGCAGAAAACTTAAAATATCTGTTAAAATTTAATATTAGGTTACTAATAGATCTTCTGGGCTAGATAAGGATTGCATCAGATAAAGTCAATATTTAAATATAGCTAGCCTTTCCAGCAGTGTTGCAAGAAATAAATTATTTACTATTTTGAAAGATATTAAAGGTGAAATATATAATCGTGACAAAAGATTTTGCCGGTTCTTAATATTGACAGAGGCTACGCAGGCAACTGAAGCGCACAACAAAGACTATTACGTCATTGGAATTGTGAAAACATCGTACATTTTGCTTTCAGTGTGACTAAATCACTGCTACTGGATAAATATACTGAAAGATATAAATGTTTTTATTAGTTATTTCTTTCAGAAATCGTCAAGTAGCTCGGAAATAAAATATGAACTTTAGGAATTAATAATAATTTTCATATGAAATTATACTTATTTTATATTAAGGAAGTACTCTAACAAAATGTAAATACTTAAATTTTCCAAACTAGAAAATGTATATAGTAAAAAGTTTTTAATGTATTTAAGTAATTTAATTATTTTGAAGCTGTGTTATCTTTAAATAAACCTAAAATAATCATTAGTCTTTTTGTTAAATATTTCGAAAACAGAAAAATGACAGTTTTAAGAAATTGATTAAAATTTGACAATCAAATCTAATTACAAGTTTAAGTTTTTTTTTTCTTTTTTTTTTTTTTTTTTTTTTTTGCATTCCTTTTTAAAAGTCTTCTAATCAAGTGTAGGTCAGTTGGAGCATCATTTACGTAAATTGGGCTGTAATATTTCTTTGGAACACGTAGGCTTGATTTCAGTCAGGTTTAAAATGGCAAATTATGCTTTGACAATTTTCAAACAAACACATAATAAACATGGTAACTAGAAATATTTCCAAAGAAAACATATCCCTTTCCTTCTATATTATGTATGTAGCTTTAACTCTACAAAAATCTGCATATAGTAGTGGTGTTGACAAAGTACCTTGGTTGCGTAGCGACCTCTAACTTCTACAGTGCAGAACATATTGAACATGGCGGTGGCATAAACCTCATTGAATTAGTAAGAACAATTAATGAAAAATCAAAAATGTCACAATTAACGGAACAGTGTCAAAGAATAATTAATGGAGGGCAGTGTCAAAGGAAATTTAACTGCCTTCAAAAACTTAATGGAAGGCAGATACTGCCTTCCATAAGTTCCAGAGCAATTAATGGGTTTATTCCATGAGTTTAGCCAGAGTGAATACCGCTTGGAGGTCGCCATCAATTCATGCATGGTACGCCGCTAAATATCCTGGTATGTCCTTGCAGTGCTCCTGTCCTAGATCTGCTCAAACGGCTTTAGCTAGACTAAGGACTGGCCACACTAAGAGTTTGACCTTCAATGAAGACGAGAAGACATATAGCCTTTTTGTCATTGTTCGGCCATCGAGTCTCTCTGTCATCTCATCGATTGTGTAGGTGCCTCTGAGAGGCAACTGTTGAATGAGGGTAAGACCGTTTACGATCTATTGATGCAGCATGATCTACTGGACTTGGTTTAGGATTCTAAATCAAGGGGATAAGCAACAACAATAACACAATTAATGGAAGACAGTGTCAAAGAAAGGGATTAATCAGTGTGACACAGTGGGCAGAGCTATGAAGTTTATAGCAAAATCCTCACAAAAAATTTCTATCCTATCAGGAATCTTTTAAAATATTTTGCATATCAGGAGGATATATCCTCCAATATGCACATGGGATTAAAGGTTATATTCGTTTATAAAGGATATATTCCTTTTTAATTTATTTGAAAAAGAATAGCTTGTTTAAATATCAGAAAACGAATCTGTTACAATGAGTTTTTTTTTTTGAACCAAAAAGTTAATTCATTGTATTTATCTTAATAAATATTTTATTTATAAGTATTTTAACAATTTATTTTTACATTGTAGAAGAAAGAAAATGTATACGCTGTTTACCAAATTTCTGCTAAGTAATCTTCGACTATAAGCAGAAGTTTATAGCAAAATCCTCTGCAATAATTTTATCCTATCAGGACCATCTAAAAAGTTTGACATATTCTAAGGATATACACTCCAATACATGGATTAAAGAATATAATCGTTTCATTTTTATTTTGTTTTAATTTATTCAAGTTTTACCTAGTGAAACAAAAAAAATAAAATTTTCACCTTAAAATTCTTACTTTGAAAAAGAACACCTTTAAATTAAAAAAAAAAAAAAAAAAAGAAAAAAAAAAAGAATCTATCTACAATGAGTTTTTCTTTTACAAAAAAAAAAAAAAAGTTAATTCGTTATATTTGTCTTAATAAATATTTTATTTATAATTTTTTTAATAATTTAATTTTGTTGCTCAAATTTCTATTAAGTAATCTTCGACTATAATAACAATTTTTAGATAAATAAATAAAAATCAGAAGATTCTGAATAAAAATTCAAATGCATTTTCATTCTTAGAAAAGGCATATCTTTCTAGATATTTTCCTTTTAAAAACGCGACAAAAAATGGCTGGAATAATTGTTATTAATCCTTGAAAGGATTTTCAGTTTCTTAATTACCTACAGAACGATTATGCTATTAAACGCAACTTCCACCTTTCTTTTGTTGTCTGTAACAGGTAGTTCTCGAAGGCTTATGAGGAATTAGAACAGTCTGTCTTTTCCGCGTTCCATATTGTTCTTTTTTCGATTTTACCCTCAATTTAATTTCGTATCGATTCTATGATTAGCGTATAGGTGTGAAACCACTGGCTTTTCAGTCTGTGGTTGAATACCGATCTTATTTTTCTTTTGTCCTTCTAGAAAACTTTGATGATAACATCGTTCTATTGCTTTTAGGCGTGAAATGATTTAAACTTGTTCTCAGACAAAAAAGGCAATACAAAAGGAAATAAACACAAATGATGACGTAAATACATGGTGCATTATGGGGCCTGATTGCTGAGTGACTAGCCCTCTGGCGTTCGGTACCACAGGTTTAAGGGTTCGAGTCGTGGCCGTGCTATGAATATTTATAGTGGTTCGAATCCACTTTAAATTGTAGGTACCTGTCTAATGGGTTTATTACCACTGCTATTATTATGAATAGTAAAGAAGATATCTATATCTAATTAACTCAAGATTTTGTCAAAATAACATATAAATTAAAAAAAATGAACAGATGCCCCTGATATATCATCTCATTATTACGAATGTCATTAGATGCGAGGCAGTGATAATCGTGAGGTTTTGATTTACTTATTTTCTAAATGACGCCTGATGGCAGAGTGAATGGCGTTTTGGCACTACCACAGGTTTTCAGTTCGAGTCGGCGGTGCCATGGATGTTTGTAGTGGTTCGAATCCACTTTAAATCGCAGGTCCATGGTCTAATATGATCGTAGAGCGCTGTGGGGGGTAGTGTTACTTATCTTTAAGCTTAAGCATATCTTTAAGCTATACTAGTAAACAGCAAAGGAGTTCAGCTCTTGCTTATGGCATAAAGATAATTGTCTTTGTATTGCCACCTACATTTAAAAAAAAAAAACATTCTGCTCTATAAATTTATTTCTTGAAATTTTATATCAAAATATTACTAAGAGATAAACATGGTAATTTTTGCACCAATTTTCACGCGAGTGCACTTAACCTAACGCATAATTAAACAATAGAAACAGATCCTAATTGGCGATTAAAATGTCTTTTCGAAGTAGATTTATTGCCAAAAATCTGATGTATATCTTTTCTTAAAAAAAATTAATGAAATTAATTATGAAAATTTATTTGCCAGAATCTATTCTGCTCTACACTGCAATGCTGCCCAACAATACAATATGCTATTGATTTTTCACTAATTTAATGTTAAATAAATGTAGTAGAGCTTAAAGATATTATGATAAATAAATAAGAAATCTAAAAAATAAATTTTTTCCTTGAGTTAAACTAAAAAATGTGTATAAAACTTTCTAACTTCCTCAATCCAACGTTGTATGTAATACTAATACCTCTTTTTTTTTTTTCTGAAATAATTCTTTTTTTCATATTGATCGGCATCAGATAAGAAATAAAAAAAACCTTGAATTTTTAATTACATTTCAAAAACATACTAATATGCAATAATATAATGGAAACATAAATAAAAGCCCTCTCTGAGATTACGGCGTTGTGTTATTAAAACTTCAATTAAATATATTTCGTATGTACTATCAGCCGCCTTTTATGTTTTTCCGAAATGAGAATTAAAAGATCTCTTTTTTCTTTATTATTGTATGCTAGAAGAAAAAAATTATTCACAAAATGTTTGCTTGTCTAAACGAAAAAATTAAGCAATGAAATGGAAAAAAAAAAAAAAAAAAATTATTCTCTTTCAAAAATTAGATGTGTTGCCATTCAGAAAATCTTTTATATATATATATATATATATCGTTTCTAAATGGCAGAAATGTAAAATAATGATGCAAATTACTTTAAAATAATATTCTTATAGGAAATTGTTTTAAGATACATAAATGTTCTTATAAAGATATTATAGGAATTTTTTTTAAATGTTTCAAAAAATTGAAATGTGTTGCCATTCGGAAAATAATAATTACGATTGAATTGACAGATACGAGAAATAATGAAGTTAACTGCACTAAGTATATTTATTCATTCATATAATTTCTTTTAAATCTACTATCCTAGAAATTCTAATTTTTAGATTATTAAAATTCTACTTTTTAGATTATTTAGATAATTAGAATTAGCTTAATAAGTAGTGAATATCTTTAAAAAATATATGGAAGTAATAAGTCTGAACTAAAACAATTCTTCTATTCTAATATTGAAAAATGATCAGATAAGGTTGAAACATTAAAGGAGAATGGAGAGATAATGAATAACCGTGATATCTTTTTTCTTGGGAGTTGCTTCTCATGTTCTCTCGCCATTTTTCTAGGATTGCTGTTCAGTCTCTTTCTTTTTCGAATAAAAGCATTTAATTTGTAAAATAATAGCAATTACTGAGCATGCAATATCGAATCACGACATGAGGACATGACATCTCACTTCAATGTCTTTCTCTTGTTATGTTATATCCAGTTTATGCCACACAGACAATCAATTATTTAAATCATGGATAAAAACCTAAATTGCACTAAATTTGCACAAAAACTAATTGCACTAAATTGCACGAAACCTACTGCAAAAACCTAATTTCACTAAATTGCACGAAACCTAATTGCACTAAAACACCAACAATCGTCGAACAGCACAAAAAAATGAGTAACTCACCCCATGCTAAATATTCAAATTATATCAAACTTAAAAACTCACCCTATTAGAGACAAAGACAAAGGGTTTTTTTTGTAGAGTACCTAGAGTATAAAATCTCCGCACCTCTATTTACATAATTAAGAATATTAAAATTAAAAATATATTCAAAAGGAAATTGCATTAAGAATTTAAAAGGAAGTAATTTAGGTTGAGTAACTTGCTCAGGAAAAATCTCACCCGTTAGGAGACATGAGGTAAAGCAAATAAAAAATCGTTTAAGACGTTACCAATTCAATTATATCCATGATGTGAATATTCTTATTATTACTGCGCATTGTAATTTTCATTAATTAAATTTATAGTGGCATCATCTAAAAATCGTTTTCAATCAGTGTTCAAGATTCTAATATGATTTTTCCTAAGAATTGTTTTTATATACAATCGTAAATGGCATGCAATTTTTTCCGAAGGTTAGACATTTACAATTTTATATATTTTTATTTTTAAAAATTCAATTTCGTTTTTTAATTACATTTTTAAATTTCAGCTAGACTTAATTATTTTCAGTTTTTTAAGTTCATGTTTAAGACATCTAATCAGGTGTGCATATTCTTATTATTGCTACGCATTGTAATTTTCATTAATTAAATTTATAATGGCATCATCTGAGAATCTTTTTTCATTCAGTGTTACAAGAGTCGTGGAAATTGAGTTCTGTAATGGTAAATGATATGTGATTTTTCCAAAGGCATTTACAATTTTATATATTTTTATTTTTAAAAATCCAAGTTCATTTTTAACTACCTTTTTTCAATTTAAGCTATACTTATTTATTTTCAGTTCTTTTAAGTTAATGTTTAAGACATCTAATAACAGTGTGCATATTCTTATTATTGCTGCGCATTGTAATTTCCATTAATTAAATTTACAATGTCAAAATCCGATAATCTTTTTTCATTCAGTGTTACAAAATTCGTGGGAATTGCTTAACTGCAATCATAAATGGCATGGGATTTTTCCAAAGGATCGACATTTATGATTTTATATTTTTTTATTTAAAAATTCAAGTTCATTTTTAACTACCTTTTTTAATTTTAGCTATACTTAATAATAATTCTTTTCTTTTTTAAGTTAATGTTTAAGATATTTAACTGTGACTAAATTCATAAAATGCTTTGCGGCCAGTTCCGTTCAGTTCACTGAAGTCATGATAATACTGGCTCATCATTTGCATCGAAAATATTTCACACCTGATGATCATCTTTACCCAAAAGTGCGTTGGCGATTTTAAGATTACATGTATTTATCTATGGTTAGAAATTCGACCCATTGACCTGTAGCAAAACTAGTCGGAAGCAGTAATAACCCATAACCTGGGGCAACTCATGTAGCTTTGCAATCCTCGGCAGGCCTACCAAGCTGGTTTTGCAAAAGTTTTATCGAATGGCGTCCATGTCCCTTAGCTCTAGGGGCTTAGTCCAGTCGCGGGGTCAGACTCTTGGAAGAAATACCTTCCGGTTTAAACTGTTTTCATAATTTTTTTTTTCTATTGAAGATTTTCAGAATCACATTAAAAATCTGTTAGAATAACAGAGTTTGGAGTATTCAGATGGTTTAGTGTTAGGTTAAAGCAATTATAATGCAAAAATAATGTTTTATAAACATGCTGTTCAATCTCAAATTACTATATAGTTAGCATTTTATACTTAATTAAATTTCTTCTGACACATTCCAGGATGACTTTTTTTTTTTTTTCAGATACAATAAGTAAGCACAAATGTAGATTAACAGGTATAATCTATATAAAGCAATTAAATTTAAAAAATAAATTAATTAAATTATTTGTTAAAGTAAATAAGGGTGAAAAAATGCCTCACTTTCATTAAGTTATTTTAATAAAAATTTATTATCAAATTAATAAATTTTATTAAAATGTTTAGATTAAATTTAAATATATTTATAAAAATTATTTAAATATTTTGTTGAAATATTTTTAATTTAAATTTACTTAAATATTATTTAAATAGCTATTATGCATTGAAAATTAGTTTATCAAGCTAATTTAAGTGAAAAATTATTCTCTTTGCAATACAAATCTGCATTTACATTTTGTATTAATTTCAAAAAAAAAAAAAAGGGAGGGGGAATTATGTTTTATTTTATCTGTAACATTTATTCATTTTTCTCTTCTTGATAAAAAGTAAATGCATTTTAATTTTGCGTTTGGAATTCTATTTACGGATTTCTATTTGAGGAAAGTTCAATAGATCAACTGTATAAATAATATAAATTGTATCTGAAGTCGAAATGTGTTATATTAATTATTTTACTAATATTTTCACATTGCACTGTTATATAAAAACCGAGATATATAGAAAACGAGAACATTATGAATATTAAACATTAAAATAATAATATTAGAACTTTTCCATTGTAAAAAATAATTTCTAAAAAATTATAGAAAGAAATTAATTAAATTATAAAAATTCAATTTTCTTTTCTTTTTTGCCATGTCATCGATTAAATTGTTTATGTCAGCATCAATATTTTGATGGATATTCAATTAAAGTAAATCAGCAAATTCATGTGCAATAATAAACTGAACACTAATAAGAAACACTGATTTATTAAGAACTAAATATTTAACAAAATAATTTAGCGTAAGGGGACAGCGACAGAACGTTTGAACTGAAGTGAGTGGAGGGATAAAGCCCACCTGGGTGTGAGCTGTTAAAAAGTTGCATTGCAAAAAATATTTTTTAAATAGAGCACAAAAATATTTTTGTTAACCTCTAGAAATCTTTAAAACAACAACAAAAAAAGGATTTGAATAAATAAATGCATTCATACTCATTCTAAACACTTAAAATCTTTTTTATTTCATTGCCCATTTTACTAATCCTCTAAATTGTAAATGACAAAAGAACAAGGCTTTTGTTCCAAAACTTCATAAAAATTCCTCTAAATATTTTTATTCATTCATTGGACTTAAAAAGAAACAAAAAACAAATATCTCTTTATGAGATAGGAAATTTAATGCAAATGAATAACCTAAAAGCATTTATGCGAAAACATTTCTCATAACTTCTATATAGATATTTTAAAAGCTTTGAATTTTTTTTGTTACTGAAATCTTAACAATAAACAATTTAGAAAAAAAGAAAGCAGATTACATTTGTGGATTAAATATCACGATTACATATTTTTTAATACGAATTTATTCTCATCAACTGGGTCTGTATGATAACCATATCCCATAACTCCACCACTTCACATTGTCATCAACAGATTTCCCACATAATGCAGACAATACAAATAAGCCAGCGTTGATCCATAATCGATTAAACAAATCTGAAGGCTAAAAAAATCTGATCAAGAAACGTCCTTCACGTATGGAGATCTCACCTACAGTTTTTTTTTTTTCTGTGCTATGACCTTCGCTTGGCCAGCAAATATTCCATGTTATGTGTGGAATGCTAAGAAGGTTCTTTCTCTCTTGTGGTTTGTTTTTTTCTTTTGTTCGAGAAGATAAACGATGGAACTGGACCAGTTTCCGGTGTTTTACGATGCATTAGGGATCCTCGGTGCTGACGCTAATTTGAAGAGACGCAGTAGTGTCTGGAGGTACATGGATACCTGTCGAAAATGATAATGAAGAAGGTCGTTTTTAAAAAAGAAGAATGAAATAATACCACTTTGTGTTTAGAATTAGGTCGTTGATGGTTAAAGGCGAACATTCATTACGTTGTTTGGCTTCCTATATATATACTATAATTTTGAAAGATAAAATTATGCAGGTTATTTTGATCTAACTTTACAAGGCTTTTACAAATAATGTCCATTATTATTGTTCTTAATATTTAGATTTATAGAATTTTTATTTTTCATTAAATTTATTCGATAATTTCAAACAGATAATTTGAGAATATAATTTTTATGTAACTTTTAGGGTAGTGGTAATCAAACTTTTGCGGAATACTTAAAACCTATAAATAAATAGTCCCTATATACAATTTCTGACAAATAAACATCCCACTTCCACTATCTGGACACGCGCTATAATCAGGGGTGGGGCCGAACAAAAAATTTCGACTCTATCGAGTCGAACTTTTTATACCGACTTCCTGTTCCTTAGCGGCCTGATGGCCAATTGATTGCGCAGCACTTGGCCTTGGGTACCACAGGCTTTAGGTTCTAATCCTGGAGATGGCATGGATATTTGTTAGGGGTTCGAATCCACGTTAAACAGTAGGTCCTGGTCTATTTAGCCTAAATTGTGCAAAAATGAGCATAGAGCAATAAGCCAAACCAAACCAAATCACAATTTTATATCCATAGGGTCAATTCCACAGATTATCACGTACAGACGGTGGAGTATCAGAAGCTGCTGTGTAATTTTTTTTAAAAATTGAAAGTCGCATAGACACTAGCGCTCCTAGTACCAACCGTGGAAATTACCTAATTCACGGAAGTTCCTAGTTTCACGGAAAACTGCTTTGGCGCAATATTGCTATTAGGCGACTTTTTATGTGAAGAAAGAAAAAGCAACCAGAAGGAGTAGTTCTTGTATTGAAAAGTTACCTTTAATGGGAAAATTGATAAGAAAAAGAATAACTATATTTATTTTTATATCACGACACATGTTTTCTGGGATACCACAGGTGATGTCGGATATCTTCTGTAGCGTACCAGTGTACCTTTTTTGTAAAAGCAAAAAGAAACAAACAAAAAGGTTCAACCAGAGTTTTGCCAAATATTTCCTATGAATACATTTCTAATCATAACAATAAAAGCGTATTTATAATAAAATTTTCTTTATTCATTATTCTTGTTAGAAAACTGAAAATTTTATTTGTTTTGGAGATGGAAGTATAACAAACATGAGTCTTAACTTTTTAAAAAAGCTGTTTATAAAAATATATTTTGTTATGTAACACCCTAATTTTCTATTAAATCTTAATAAAAATTTAATAACAATTATTTTCTACTTAAGGTTCTTAAATCGACATTGTTGTAGAAATCTTTTAATAGTTCAATAAACATGTAAATAAAATATAAGATTTTCAACTATATATATAAAATTGCAATAAAAATAAATCCTTTATATGTATCATATCTTTCTATTAAAGATAAAAGCCGTTTAGAAATAAATTGTTAATTCAAAATGTTTTTTATTTCCAAATTGCGAGGAATTTGATCTCATCTCTTTATTCGTTTCGTTTAACACATTATTAAACCAATCTCATTTCATATTCATATTCAGAAATATTTCCTAAAAAATATTGTAAATGCAAGTGTAATTGAAGTTATAATAATAAATAAATATATAATAATAAATTATAATAATAAATAATCTAAATAAACTCCTATTTATATAGCATCTTTTTTAATTCTTACGTGTTGGAATTACTTTAAATGTTGTGATATAAATTAAACAATTAATTTAACGAATTTTTATATGAGGCTTTAACCTATTTATCAGTTTTTATACAGATTTTGTAAGGAAAACTAATTTTAGCTGAAACTTCTAAAAACAATCGCTTTTCAGTTTCAAAATACTTCAGTTTCTCTATACTTCTGTCACAATTTTTACCTTAATAATTTTGAACTTAACATTTTACTTGAATACTTAAATGTATTTATTTATATAATTTCAAAAATAGAAATAGTATCACTTCCTAAACCTGTTAAAGTTGCACAATAAGGAAAATACATACGAATAGGGATTTGAAATTCTTACACTGTACAGCTACCGAATGGTTTAAATGTTGCCACGCAGTGTGCATTATAAAATGTCTCATATTTCTTTATACACGTGCATATTAATATACATATTTTTTATTAATTGCAAAACATTCAATATGAAAATGATTTATTATTATTGTGCATGTATTTGTATAAATTGTTTATTTTCCTATCTATTGTTGTTCTAATGCATCTAACAATACAGACAGTTAATCTTTATTTCATAAGCAAGGGCTGTACTGCTGTTATTCATTTAGTACTACCCAGGGGGCACGTGTAGCTATTTTCCTATCTTTTGAATTCGATTTTCTTTTTTAACAAAATTTGATTTCTCATATTGAGCACTGAAGTTCTTTCCGGACGCATTGTGCATTATAAAATGTCTCATAATTCTTTTATACATGTACATATTAATATACATACTTTTTTTTTAATTATTAGCAAAAACACTCAATATGAAAGCTTTTTATTATTCTTCATGCATTTGTATAAGTATATGTTTATTTTCTAGTTTTTTTAATGTGGCTTCCTATTTTCTTATAATAAAATTTGATTTCTCATATTGAGCATCTGCAATCCTGCTTCTTAAAATTTCACACAGAGTTCTTCTGGAACAATGGCAGTAGAGCGACTTTGTTGAAAGTCAAGAAGTATGTTAAAAGCCGTATTGTCAGATGATATCTCGCAAACACAACAAAAGCAATCGAGTGGGAAATTGTTGCTTGAGAATCGACTGAAACTGTTTCCTCAAAATATAACCTAGTGACTCACTAAAACCAACTAATCAAAAGGAAAGAAAATATTCTACATCTCTTTTTTTTAACCACCTGCGTTTTTGTGTTCTCATAAGTTTTTCTCAAATGAAAAAAAAGTATATCTAAATTTCCGACACTATTTTTGGAATATTATTCTAAAGAAGATACATCTGTCA
>BPLR01016678.1:0-64073 GCA_021605095.1 Caerostris extrusa | reverse complement strand
AAAATGAATTCAGAGACTTCTAAAAACTGCAGTAATGTATAGTAAAAATTATCCTTATTGTCAAAATTTAAGAATCTCTACATTCATAATATACAAATAAAAAAATGTTATAGTTGTAGTAAATTTAAAAAAAAATATTCATAAATTATAATAATACGGACTTCCAACAAAAAAATGGAATTTTTATTCATGATTTTAAATTTCATCTACTTTTTATGGACTTTAAATAAATTGGAATTTAAGAAAAAAAGAATGGGTTGAAATACAACAAAGACTCCATGCTTAACAACTTTAAATAATATCACACTTTTTCTTAGTCCTATATTTGATTCGTATTGTAATTTCAATCTCATTTGTACCACTCTCTCCATTCTAGAAATTTTCCAATAGTGAGCACATAAAAAAGTTTTACTATCAGCATTATTGTATATTAATAGCTGCGTAATTAGAATAATATTACAAGATAATTGTTGAATTTGTAATAATCTGTTTGAAACAAATAAAAATGCATAAATTATTATTCATTCAGTAAATTAGGCAACAGCATTTAAACTTTTAATCATTAAGTCTTCTTTTCTTATCAGGACACAATTTTGCCAACATCAACTCGATTTTTTTCCCCAAAATATAACATATTATTCAGTTTTATTTTATTTCATATTATATGTAGTTCTTTATAGTTGCATCAAAATTTAAAAAAATGATTATAAAATTATTAATGTCTGACCAACAAAAATGAATTTATTATTCACGATTTTAAATTTCATTTATTTTCTCAACTTAACTAGTCTGGCATTTAAGTAAAAAATTATTACGTGGCATTAAAAAAAAAAATAATTTAGTGTACTTTCTAAGAAAAATATTGGTATGGTGAAAAAAATTATTGGCATTCAGGAAAAAAAAAAAAATTTAGTGGCATTTCAGAAAAAAATTTAAGTGGCATTTCAGAAAAAAAAAAAAGAATTTAGTGGCATTTCCGAAAAAAAATTCAGTGGCATTTCAGAAAAAAAAGGAATTTAGTGGCATTTCAGAAAAAAGAATTTAGTGGCATTTCAGAAAAAAAGAAATTTAGTGGCATTTAAGAAAGACTTTTTGTAACACATTTAAATATTTAGATCATTTATCATTTATAAATGTAATTAAATAATTTTATTGATATTTAACACAAATATATAATTTTTAACGCTAAAAACAGCTGCCCATTAATTGATAATCGATTACACTAAAATATGTATTTTCTTTTTAAGTATTAATTTTCCATTTGAAGTATAATCAAAAATTTTCTCAGGAATAAATCTTAAGGAAATGTTTGGTTTTGGCAAACAATTTAATAGAAGTCAATTATCAATTAATAAATGTAATAATGTATTATTCACGTTCACGTTAATAAGTTGCTCTGAAAATAATCGAGAATTCTGATATTTATGGATTTAGAATCGGAAATTCCTTTACAAATCAATGAAGCTCATATTAATTCAAGTTTGTGTTCATCAAAAGTTCTTCCGTATTATTTACGAAATTCATTACTTCTTTAAGGTGATTTAATTTTCATCTATACAAATTACGTCTTGCCACTGTTTGAGAACTGCTGCATTAAGGTATATGTTTAAAGAATATAAGTCATAATTTTCATACGATAGAAACGATTTTTAAAGTCCCTTACTAAATAAGGTGGGGGGGAGAAATAAATTCTCAAAAAATATTCTGTAAGTTTCGAACATTTCTCTCTTCCTCTTTGAATGCCACGTCAGAACACATGAGTAGGCTGGTAAGTATCTGTTCTTTAATTTATGTTATTCTTTAGCACAAGTTAGTATAATAAATAAGATGGTGCAAAGAGTGAGCAGTAAAATCTCAAAAAGAAATTACTCTTATAAAGGAAGACTCAGACGAGAAGTAAAACGAAGAAAAACGTCGGAACATGAGAGCATGGAACATGTAATGAGTAAGTCCTGTAGAATCTATGTACATGATATGAATTAAAAAGGATTCGTTATACACTAAATAAGTATACTTTTGACATCTAGGGGAAAATATATATGCTCCTCCCCTTTATCCATTTAAAATCTTTACATTGAAAATTTAATAAAACATAAACATAGCAATGCTTTCAAATTTTATTAGATACTTTAACTGGTTCTTAAATTATAGGGCGCAATGAAAAGAAGCCGCTAATAGCTGACAGGCAGATGCGACGTATAAGTATGCAAAAAATAAAAGTTAAAATAACTTAAGTAGGTTAAAAAAATTTACAAAAGTAATATGGAAGAACTTTTCTATGAACATAATTTTCACTTAAAATGAATTTCAAAATTATTAATAATAACACAGTGCAACACGCAAATTTTCTGAAATATGACTATCATTTCTTGGGCACTGAACACAAAAAGATAGTAAAAAATTGGCAATTGGCTCTAGTTTATGATATATGGAAGTAGTCGGATTCATCAGTTTTCTTGAAATATATGTGGAAAATGAAATATAGAAATTTATATACAAATTATTATAATATATAGCAACGTTTAGAAATTGAAATGTATTAAAATATATTCTAATGTATTGAATATGTATTGAATTAGAAACGTGGTTTCCAAGACATTAATTTTTTTAAAAAGTTTTATAGCTACTATCGAGTAAAACCTTTGATACTAATAATTAGTCTGCAGGAGACGACGCCAGTCTGGCTGTTGCCACTGTTTCCCTGCCTTGTGTCTAAAATTAAAAATGTAATAGCTGTTAGTCGTACACGGTGATTTATGTGAGAAAGAAATGATTGCAGTGAATTTGCGCGTAAAAGACATTATATTTTTATAGCTGTGATGCCTTATAAGTGTGTTAATTCTGCAATATATGAGAAGAAGCGACATTGGAAGACCAAAAATGTTGCATCACTCCTTTTTGAAAAAGGCATGTCACCTTTATTTCATATGCAAAATTGAGATCAGGACAAACTCTGGACTCTACACATATACTGTAGTTTTCCCATATGATAAACTGTCCATAACTTTTCCATATGATGATGGTTGATTAAGGTTTAACTATAATTAAACTGTCGCGAGAGGTCGCCACTGTGACCAGTAACTGGTACCATGACTGTGTGAACTGGTTAGTACAAGCGGGGTGAGATTTTTGAGACGACGAGAACACTAGGAGCGTCCGAGAGATTAAGACGGTCAGGGACCGTATGTGATGTGTTCATGGTTTTTAACTATTAAATATAATAGTATTGTAGAAGTGGCACAGGGTGCCTTGTGGAAAGTATTGTACGTAAAAATATTGTAAATAAATTACTGTAAATAGAATTGTAGTTTCCGTCCACCTGACACAACTAGTCGCTAGCAGGAGACAACAATTGCGAGGCAAAATGAAAATGACAATGCCATTTGCCATTCTTATGATTGTTGAGAGAACAAAGTAATCACGTAAATGATTGCTATTTCTGCATGGTCCAACCATTTCATGGAGAATTGACAAGGGGGGACCTCAAAAGTGTAATATTTGTATATATCATCAGCCATGGTGAAGGTGTTCCATTCCGGAAGCTCCGAATTTATGTTTCATTAATCCAGATGAAGATCAAGAATCAATTCTATGTGATGTTCTACAGTCTTCTGTATCTAGTGTTGTATATATTGATGATTCTATGCTTACACCACACATCTTGCCTTAAGAAGAGCCGAGTAACCTTGTTAGAGATCTAGAACTGTATGAGACTTAAGTTATTAGATTTACTTGCATCGAGACTTAGAGAATGGAATTTATTCAGAAAGATACCCGAGTCATTTCGTTTTGCAATCTTCATGAGAAATTTCTGTCTTAATGTAGGTTATACAGGAAAAACATTGCCTTCTGTTCTGATATCAATGGCTTGATGATGGCTCTAAAACAGAACATGACCTTTCGCAATGGTAGTTATTCATAGATAAATCCAAAACAAGTCTCAAGGCTGCATAATGAAAATTAATTTCCATCCATTCCAATCAGACACACTGTCTCTAAGAGACATGAAATTTTAAAACATTTGTAGAACTGCATTTAGTAAAACTGGCAAATTTGTTGTGATTTGAAAGTGGATGGATCTTCATTTAGGATATACGAAGCACTGATGTTTTTTTTATATGAGTGGGACAGTAGAGCAGAAACTTTGCATTATGAAAAAATAATGGCCTATTAGACATATATATGATATTGGGGAGAAGAATGCAAAAATCCATCATTAGTAGAGAGGGAAAAGAAAAAAAGTCTACAACCACTCTTGCACATAAAACTAGGCTTAAACGAAAATTTTTATAAGATATGGGACAAGAGTGGATCAACCTTCAATTACTTAAATAACAAATTTCTTGCATTGAGCGAAGTTAAACTGAAACATATAATTTTCACAGATCCGTAAGCTCTTAAAGGATGCAAATTTTGATGGCGTGTTCCAATAAAGAGAGAAGGAAGCTTGGAAATGAAGCTTTTCGCTTGCGCCAATTTCTTAGGAAATGTGTAGTCAAAGGACTAAATGAAATTAGTGATGGACATGTTGATTGCATTCAAGAAACTTGGTTGCACTATGTCTCTAAAAATGAATTTCCGGCAGTGTCATTTGGATTTCTTTACTGAAAACTGCGGCCAGGTTTAACAATGAATACGGTGAACGTTTTCACCAGGACATTAGCAAAAATAGAAAAAAGATAACAGGAAAATGATCGCTACAATGTCGACAGAACTACTGCTGGACAATTTTCAATGATGAATCTTGAGAAAATGCATAAGAGACAATCCAAGCGCCTCAGTAACATTGTGTTAATCAACGCATGCATCTGTTAACTCTTTGTTTCATATTCAAAACATCAAGGTAGAAGTATTTTAGAAATGGTAGTCAATTTCAAATTTTCATCGTCATATTCGTGTTCAGCAACCCAAAATTAGTAATAAGAGACTATTTTAACCTCAGAAAAAAAATTTCATCTTAATTTGTTGTACTGTGTTTGCGTTCCGATGGGTAAAATGTTTTCGCTTTTAAATTTAGAAACACTATCACACTTTTTTTTTTTTTTTTTTTTTTTTTTTTTTTTACAATAAAGAATTTATGCAAAAGTGTTTTCTTTTTTTTTTTTTTTTGGCGACATTCTCGTGCCAATCAAAATCAAATATTTCTTAATAATTTAAAAGAAAATCTCAGATAATATATAATGTTTTGAAGAAAAGACAGTGTTCCACTACTTTTGCAATAAGAAATTAAGAATTTGTTAACCCACTTGCATCATAAGCACATATATGAACGAAAATTGCAAATGCACTATATGCATTATAGTATGCAAGTGACGACTGCAAATGGATTCAAGTATTTTTCCTGGCAAAACCAATTCTAAAATACGGATAAAAATGGAAGATTTTGATTCGAATAATAGTGAAGAAGTAAATATACTTACAAAATCTACCAATAATCAAAAATAGACCAACAAAGTCCTGCAAGATTCTTTTAAACAGTTACGTTATTTTGGAAACTATGCGTAAAAATGGATCATTTCAAGTCTTCAATGAAAAATTAGCAGAAGTAATTAAACAAAATAAACCAAAATTGAAAGCATCAACAAAACGAGAAAATACACCATGTCCATCGTTAGCATCAAGATTTACTGGCCAATATTTTTTAATACCCATTGAAACAAACAACTTCATCACGGAAAGCTCGTAAACGTCGTGTAGTTTGCTTATCACAACAAAAACGAAAGTTTAATTGTATCAGTGTGGCTGGCTATACGTGTTGAACATGTCAAGTACTATCATACGGTGCAAAACTATTAAATTGAATTACTCGAATTGTTTGCAATGTCTAACTGCATTGAACTAGATCAAATTATAAATTCTTTGCGCAAGCCATTTTTGTTTTTGATTTTTTAACATTTTGAAATATTTCTAACTTTAAAAAAGTTTGGTAATGTGGACCAATTTTCCACTTTTTTAGAATGACGCAAATGGGTTAATCAGTAATAGTTACGTTATGGTTACAAATATTGGTTAATTGCTGCTATTAAACAAATAATATTTAAAAAAAAATTTTTAAAGTCAATTCCTACTTTTTTTTTCACTATATTGCAGAAAGTCCTCTATAAATAATCTTTATAATTATTTCATTCATTTTTTAAGTTTATCTGGCGCCATCTATTATTAGATACATGCAACTTAAATCTAAAAGCTAAATTTAATGAATTAATTAATATTTGAAAAACTGTATTAACATCAAGTGTCATCACGTACACGTTCAAAAAAAATGTATTTGAACTTGAGTGGATGAATAAAAAGTGTTTTATTAACAACTGAAAATTTGAACAAGATATATATAGGGAGAGTGTGAGCTAATAGAAGAAATTGAATAAGCAAGAATTGAAATCTAGTTCATTTTTAGTCTCCAAAAAAATCTACTATTTCAATTTTTTTTTAATTTCTTCTATTTTCAAAGTTATAAAACAATTCAAATAAGAAAAGTGTCAGCAAATTTTTTTTATGAAAATAAATAACAGAAAATTCTAATTAAAACATTGCTATTCTCGTTACACTATAAATTGCATTTTTTAACAATGAAAAGTGGAAGAAATTATGTAAAATAACGTGTGTAAAAATGCAATTAAATATAATTTAAATGCAATTTTTACATATCCAAATATCATATAAGACAATAGTGCTTAAATCTCCAGAAGAAAATTAATAATTTATGTTGCAAAATTTATTGAAACTTTAAACATGATTAAGATAATTTAAAAATTAACACCGAGAATAACTTACAGGGCCATTTATATAGACATGAATAAAATTAGGAAAGATAAAAATAATCTTAAGAAGCGGAACGAACATCTAAAATGAAAATAACTACGATTAAATAATACTTCCTTGTTGAGTTGCATCGCTAAGAAAAGTAAACCCTCTTATTCATAGTTTAAATACATGAAGATGACACTGAGTATAATGTAATGCAGATATCTCTAAAAAAAAAAATAAAATAAAAAAATCGCTATGTGAAATATCCTCAGTTAAACAGTGATATTTCTTCGACCATGATTTTTATCAATTATCTAGAAACAAAGTCATGCTTGAAGGAACACAACAAGTTAAATGTTTTAAATTTTTGATCACAAGTGCAACCAATCATGCAAATAAATGATAGATTGGTGCGTCATTACTTTTTGGATATGTTTAATTTCAGTCTGTGTACGAATTATTATTTCTCTAAATATTTTAACTTCTCATACGCTGCCTTCTCATACGCTGCACAGTTGTACTTCAGCCGTAATGCTTTTGCCTTACTAATTGGCTTCTAACCTTCAACTTTGCTTATTCTATGAGATGATCCGATATGTCAGATGATACCCACTATTATAAACATCTCACTTTCTCACGCATGGATGAATCGTTAGCATAGGTGAGGAGCAGAAGTCGTAAATCGACCATTTTTGAAGGATTAGGAGTCAGTATAAATATATACATATATGTTTTAAAATTTATTTTCCACAAATTTTAGAATTAATGTTAAAATTAAATGTTAAGGTGACAATTCAATTGTTATCTTTCAATAATACAACCAGCAGCAAAAGACAAGTTACCGCTTCAGCAGTTACCAAGTAATTGTTGAGAAACTTTCCTCTGCACCGAGATTAACAGAAAACTGTTTTGGATCAATAACGAAAGAACTTATAAAAGCTATTCTATTTCTAAGAACAAAAAAGATGTAATGCATTACAAATAAAGCATCTTGATGATTAAAATGAATAATTTTTTTTTTTTTTTTTTTTTTTTGTTTACAACAATTCTTTAACATTTTGGCACTGTTATTTTTATAGGATATATGTATTTTGTAAGATAGAATATCCTTTTTAAATGGGTGCAAATATTAAGCCATTAAAATTGTAAAAAATACGTTATGTAAAAATTGTTTTTATAGATATACGAGTTCAATAAAAGTCATTGAATTTATTTCACAAATTCTAAATCCATTAGTAAAGATCATAGTATATAAAATTATGGAAGAGAGTCGGTATAAAAAAATCCGACTCAGATGCAGGAAATTTTTTGGCCAAATCTCCATCCCTGTATCGTAAGTAGTATGACAATTGCAGTTTTTGCAGTAAATAGTATGACGATTGCAGTAGTACAGTAAATAGTAAGAAAACTGCTTGTGTCACTGCAATCGTCAAAGTTTATTAACATTATTTACATTCTAGATACCAGTTCAAAGTCTTTAAAAGTATAAGTAATTAAATCTTAATTTTAAATAACACAAAATAGCAGATTTAAAAAAAAAAAAAAAAAAAAACGCCGGACACAAACGAGGGAAAGTAAATGCTTATGGTATCTAAAAAACTACATAGCACTGACTATCCCTTTCCTTCCACTGTGCTATTGTTTGATAACAAAGTGATTTATAACCCACGTTGGGTTTGAACTTCCGACTGCAAACTTCTGTCACGGAACTAAGACAACTACTACAATAAATTTATGATTTAGTACTGTTAAAATTGGTTCCATCTGTTTCCTAACTGCGAGATAAAGTCGTAAATAACATAACAGAACACATTTAAAAGTTTTTATAAAGAAAAAATACAATATTACTTATGCATATATATTCTAGTACAAATTATTATTATAATAAACACTTAATTTTAAAAGATAATCTGAATTTATTTTTCAGAATTGTGCTTTAACTGAACAGATTTAAGATGTTTTTTATTCTCATTATCCGCTGTAAATTGTTAAACACGATAACGAATGACATTTTTTAAGGAAAAATAGTGTTTAACAATTTCAATATATATTTAACTCCTTTGAAATATATTTGGAAATCTTATACTCCTCCTAGTCACAAAATAGTTTTTCAATAATATGAATACTTCAGATAAAACTTTTTTTTAAATTGATATTAAACAAGCATTGCATATTTGTTTAAGAATTTAAAATTAGGGGGCTTGTGAGGACAAACATTTTTAATGAATGACAATACATCTACAATAAATGACTTTTTGTAAATATCATAACATTTAAACATACATTTACATAACACTGACAGTGGAAAAACAGCGTTAAACTATTTCAATGTACATTGAACTCCTTTGAAATATATTTGAAAATAAATCTTATACTCCTCCTAGTCAAACTTTTTTTCAATAAAATGAATACTTCAGATAAAAAAATTTTTAAAATCGATATGATATAAACAGGTGTTGCATATTTGTATAAGTAATAAGTTGTATAAGTTGTTGCAATATTTGTAAACAATGTTAAAATATTTCAATATGTATTGAACAACTATGAAATATATTTGGAAATCTTACACTCCTCCCAGTCACAAACTTTTTTTTTTTTTTTCAATAAAACTGAATATTTCAGATAAAACATTTTTTTTTTTTAATCGATATGATATAAACAGGCGTTGCATATATGTAAAGGAATTCAAAATTCGATTACTTGCGAGTTGCAATCCTAAAAGTTTCTAATTATTTTATATATTACTGTTAGAATTGATTATTTGCATTGAATTTTCATTTCATAACGTCTTATTTGTAATTGAATAATTCTATTAAGACTGTTTTGGAATAGTTTAAACCGCAATTTCTGTATACAGTTTTAGAGAACAAACTAACATCTTGTTGAAGGTCAAGGAGAACTTTCAAGGCTGTGACATACTGCTCATTGCGCGAGAGAAAAATAAATGCTCAATAAACAGAACCAATGGCTTTTCAGAAAGTATCAAGATTTAAAAGATAAAAATTCCATTAAAATGTTTCGAAGCACTTGAGAGCTAAAAATATTACAGACTGCTTTTGAAAGAAATTTACTTTCAAAAGCAACACAATAATATACCGATAAAAAGATATAAAAGTTAAGAAATTATATCTCGTTTTAAAAGTAACACATTAACATGAAAATTTAGGTATGAGTATTAAATATGTTAAAAGCTTTACGTCCATAAAATTTACTATTTAAAATTCAAAATATTTGTGAAATATCTGTAACCTTGTAGCAAGATTTTCCAGATGTTATAAATCAACAAATAAATTATTAATATTTTAAAATGCATACATTAGATAAATAGCATTTTATTTAAGAAACGAGCTTTATTATTCTATTTTACAAAATGTTTTGTTAAGTATAGAAAAAGAATTTTTCGTTAACGTACTAATTAAAAAAAAATACAGCTAAATAAATCTACTAATAATGAAATAAAAAAAAATTCATTTAAAAAAAGGATACATAATTAAAAATTCTCACGGAAGTTAAAAGAAAAATAATACAGCATTTTATATTATATACACTATTGGATACTAAAAAACATTGAAGACTCTATTTTTAGCATTCAAACACGATGATATGTTTAAAGTATAGTTAAACATCATGATAAAAACATTGTTTAAGCTTGCGAATTCCTTCATCATACAGAACACCCAAGTTTCGAAATAAGTCTCAAAATACCTTCTTAATAAACAAAGTAAAAATCTACTGAATATAATTAATTCCATTTAAAAAAATACGAAAATATCTCAAGGAAGTTAAAGAAGAAATAATACAGCATTTCATATTAAATAAGCTATTAGATACTAAAAAACATTGAAGACACTATTTTTAACACGAAGATATGTTTAAAGTAGTTAAACATCATGATAAAAACATTGTTCAGGCATGCGAATTCAACTTCGTCATGTAGAACACCTAAGTTTTGAAATAAATCTGAAAATGCCTTTTTAATAAACAAAGTAAAAACTACTTAATATAATTAGTTCCATTAAAAAAGATACGAAAGATACGTAATTAAAAGTTCTCAAGGAAGTTAAAAGAAGAAATAATACACTATTTTGTTATTATATAAGCTATTATATACTAAAAAATATTAAAGCCACTATTTTAAGCATTCAAACACGAAGAAATGTTAAAAGTAGTTAAACATTATGATAAAGGCATTGTTCAAGCATGTGAATTCCTTTCGTCATACAGAACACCCAAGTTTTGAAATAAATCTCAAAATACCTTTTTAATAAACAAAGTAAAAATCTACATTACAAGTTGTTTGTTTTAATACAGCGGCAAAAATGAAGAACAAAGGAAAAGAAATTCGTGATATGATTCTATAAACATCTCGCAGATGTCCTACGAGTTATCTGTAATTCAAGACGAAGAGGTCACATTTAAAGATGAAAGGAAGCGGAAATAGAGAGTGACAATGAAAAAATAAAAAGATGGAAAGTAAATGTCAAGCAGGTATACTAAAATGTTTTAGTTATACGTAAGGTTAACTTGATACGATCACGCTGAGAATTTTAAAACTTGTGCATTAGAAGATGACTTTCTTTTTTAAAATAAAACTTAAACATTATTACTAAGAGCATGGAACTAACATAGATTGAAGTCCAGACTATTTTATCTTTTATTGATGGCTACACTATTGAGGTGTTAAAAGAACCAACATCTTTTCAAAGTGTGGTATATTTTCTGTTCTGGCTAAGTAAAATAAAATGCTTCTGAATAAATAAATAAATACTAAATGCTTATCGTGATAAGAATTCAGATTTTCACAGTGATTTACAGTTGGTAAATTCAAGAGAAAGTGCGATTCCTACTTGGGCTTTCTCTAAAACCAAAACCGGAGTGGCCTATTGAACAGCATGTTAGGTTTATGAATTAAGTTCGAAATCCGATATGCAAAGCTCATTCGAAGGCTTCCGTGCCCATGGGATGGGGACGATAAATCCGTAAGTCGGAATATATTTACCTAAGACTCGCGGAGAGGAGTACGAATGCCCCAGGTACCATCTTTGCAGTGTTCGTTTCAAAATTGTGGGCATTGGTCCTTCGTAGTGCATTCTGGGTAAAGCTGAATTTGCTGTTTTAAGTGGCGAATGACCTCAAGTAAAAAAAGGGACAGAGTGTTCAAAACCAATAATCAATCATTCTGAAGCTAATATTGTTAAATTAATATTTTCAGAGAAAAAAAAAACTATTAACAACGATAATACTATAAATTAATAATGAATTGCGCCCGACTCGTGGTTCAGTGGCAATGTGCGCCACTGGTGAGCATTATGGCGGAGATTCAATCCACTGGCGGCTTTGTTATAGATACTGTTTCAAAAGCATCTTACCTCGTTAGTCGGACTACCTGGTGGTTTTCCGGGTACTCTCCTATACAATATGCAAATTCAGGGGTAGTTCCCCATAAAAGTCCTTCCAGAAGGCACTGCCCTCCTCCTTCAGCGACACGGAGCCAAGCCAGACTTCTACCTACGGGTGCTCTATCACAACAGAAGATGTCTCTCTCTCCCCCTCCCTCTTTCCATGAGAACACGGATTCATGGACTTGGTCTAGATATTGCTGTCTACCAAGTGGAATAAGAAAAAAAAATAAATAAATAAATAATTGCCTAGGATAAGGAAGATTTATTTTCATTTAATCATTTATTTAATAATTTATTTATTATTTCATAGTTTTTTAAATTTTATTTTATTACATCATGAACCCTTTAGTAAATAAACGCTTAAAAATAGTATTTGTAGGCGCCAATTAAGTGTTTGACACGAACGTATCGTACTTAAAACTCATCTCATGTAACTTATAAGTATGATTCATGTTAATTTAAGAGTATTCATTGAAAATTTTACAAAAGTAAAACCATGACTCTATTTGTTGTCCCGAAAAACATCCATGACAATATTTTTATATAATTCTCCATTTCCTTTCATCAAAAGAAAGTAGCAAAGGTTTTGGCAAATCTTTCTGGCAGAATTCCAGTAAATATTATTGGTTTTTGCAGAAAAGATATAGAGAGAAAGTTTACAAAAAAAATGTCAAAATATGCCACTTTTACACTAAATTTTTTTTTTTCTTTTAACTTTTTGATGAATAATGAAATGAACGTACATATTTTTGTACAACAATTTTAAGAACTGTGTCACTTATTTTCATTCATCATTTCTTGTTCCTATAGCACTAAATAAGTGATAAAAAATCTATGTATAAAATCTAGAACTGTAGAAATGTATAAAATCTAGAACTGTAGATTGTATAAAATCTAGAACTGTAGATTGTATAAAATCTAGAACTGTAGATTGTATAAAATCTAGAACTGAAGAAGTATAAAATCTAAAACTGTAGAAGTATAAAAATCTAAAACTGTAGAAGTATAAAATCTAGAACTGTAGAAGTATAAAATATAAAATAAAGAAATCTAGAATGTACATGGTATTCAAAGAAGAAATTTCAAAAGTACTTATTCTAATTGCAAAATGTCAGTGATAGTTATGGATCAGAGGTAATAGCACTAACTTAGAATAGGTAGCTACTGCAATATAAAGCAATATGAGTAAGTTCAATATTTTTTTGTATTTTTTGTTTTTGGTTTTGGTTAAATAAAATAATCATGACTTTAAATTAAAAATTAAAAGTGGCTAATAAAAATAAACAAATTAGTGATGTTTTAGTATAGTAAAATATTAATGAAAAATGTCCAATATTCAATGTTCTCATGTAGTTAGTTTCATGTTACATTGAAAATTTCGATCATAAGTATACGTTTAAATGTTGCTAAATCTAGATATCTCTTTCACGTGAATAGAATATTAATATTCCCCAATTCCATTAATCTTTCGGATTATTTGATCGCCATGGACCGTGTGATGTAGTCAATTGGTTACTTAGCAGATAAAACACAAACGTAATCAAAACAAATACCATTTATTGATCGCGATTAGAAATCAAATCGGCGTTCAGAATATAAATATTACAATATCTTTTTAAAAATTGAGTCAACTTATATGATTTATTCACGTGGTCTACTTTAAACTAATCATAAAAGTAAATAATTCGCCTCAATAACTCTAGAAGACAGACAGTTGCTGGTATTATATCTGTCTTTTAATTTCAAAATTTACAAAATTTCATAATTCTGCTTTAACCTTTTACGAAGTTGTGGATTAAAAAAATGTTTTTAAAAATGTAGATTTTTATTCACTAAAAATGGTAGCAATGTGGATAAAAAAAAATTCATCTTTTTGCCATTTTGTTCAACACAGTACAAATATAAATTGGATTATATAAAATATTGTTAATATCAAAAGGTAAAAAGAAAAAACACTAATTTTACTTTTACAAGTTTAAAAATATTGTATGTGACATATTCACACATTTTTATTTGCGCTTGAATGATTTTTATCTCCAAACTATTAGGAGAAACATAAGCTGAATAAATTTTATAGATTATATTTGATTTGTTTATCTCTAAGCGTGCTGTGAAATGTAAACAATGCTGATAAAATATATGCTAAATCTACTTATAATAACAGCTTTAATATTGAGTAGAAAAATTAAAAGATTTAAAGATATCATTTTCTAAGTAATAACATTTCATTTCTTGCAATTGATAAAAAGATTCTTAGCAATCTTTTTTAATTATAAGTAAATCGTTATTTTTAAACGATCTCGAAATGCATTTCTTAGAAAAATGATTGTTAATAAAGTGATATTTATTCAAATGAAAATAAACACGGTATTCTTGTTGTTTTGTTAAAGTTTAATTTTATAACTCGAAAACAATTTTATCCAAATGGTACGAGCGGCCTGATGGCCAACTGGCTAGCTCTCTGATCTTTGGGACCACAAGCTTCAGGTTCGAATATTGGCGGTGGCATGGTTGTTTTTTAGTGGTTCGGAATCCACGTTAAACTGTAGGTCACGGTCTAATTAGCCTAAAATGTGCACAAAATGACCGTAGAGAGACAAACCAAATGGTGCGAATAGAAAAAATATTGCAGTTTTTCAAAAGCACTTTTCAGCCAAAATATGACAATCCACCAAGATAACTATGTTAGAAGCAGAGATATAAAACACAATACTTATAAAAAAAAGTTGGGCTATATTCAGTGGCGTAATTATACCATCTGAGGGCCTGGGCAAGTTTTTCGAATGGGGGCCCCTCAATGCAAAAATATCCTCATTGTATTTTCTTTTTAATAAAGTACTACTTAAAAATCGTATTATTTTTGGTTGAAACTATAAACTTTTAATTTTTAAATGGGGTTAAATTAAAATATTAAAATTACCGGTTCTTTTAGTAAAAATTTTATTAAAATTTCTTTTTTTTGGGGGTTTCTGAACAGCAAAAATGTCAATGACAGCATCAAAGTTCAAGTTTGATGGTCTGCAATGTACGATGGATTCCCTAAGAAATGAATTTTAAAATGTCCCATTGGCACATGGGTGGCAGCGGTAATTCCCACTTTTTATTTTATAGGTACCTATTTACGAACCAGAAATCGTTGAAGTCCCTAGCATCGGGATTACTCGTGAGTAACTATTTCTATTACTATTACTACCAGATGCGGTATATTTTTCATACAAATGAATACGTTCAAAATCTTGATACGCATTTTTTTTTAATTTATCACTTTAGTAACTTAAATTTATTAAATATAGAATTAATAAATTTTACTTTATTTTGAATTAATAAACGCCAAGCCTTTCCTGTACTCTCTGCTTGGGCCGGGGCCAGTGGCAATTTGCCCGCCTATTGTTACGCTACTAGTTATATTTGAAGAAAAGGAGTCTGAGATGTCTGGTGGACAAGTGATACCAAACCTAACGAATGATCAAGTCCAAATGACCGGCATTGGAAAACAAAAGTAACATGTTTAAAGAAAAACGATAAAAAAAAAAAAAAGATTTACAAGACAATTTATAAAAACTGATAATTCAAACGTAAGTAACTCCCAATTCAATAATAACTAGTGCAGTGATGGTATAATTTAACTGTATATAATAACTAGTCGGAAATCCCCGATCAAAAACCAATTATACAGAATTTGCTGTTTAATGTTTTAGACAAAGAACGAATAGGAAATCAATAATGTAAGATGACTGGTTGTTAAGAGAAAACTGAACGACTAATGCCTGTCAATACTTTGATGTAACAGAAGACATCTAAAATAGTGATTCCTTCAGCGAAATTTTATTAACTCTTTATAGTAGTTGGCCAGAATCAATAAAATGCCAGATTTTCAGATAAAGACTGAAGAAAACTTTTGTCCCCTTGAGCGCACTGCTATCAGAGAAATAACGATAAAAGTCACCTTGGGAAAAATAATGATTCTTAATGTCAGTTAAGAATAAAATTAATATTTAATGTAAATATCTCATACAATTCATTTAAAAGAAGAAACATAGGTTGAACTAATTTTAACAGCCAAAAATTCTTTATTTTCGTTAATGTAACATAATGAAGTTGTAAGACATTGTCCAGAAATAAAAGTGGCTACCAAATTTTTAAGTAACTTTGATAAGTGTTTTAAAATGGGTAAAAAATTACAGATTCAAAAGCCAATTTTTATTTAAACAAGAAAATCATTGGCATTTTTTTAAATCTAGATAACAACAATGGAAAAAGTAGAATTATAACAAAACACAAATAACTATACTAAATAACAAATCCCTTGATGATTACAAATTTCAAATTATTAAACAAATTTAAGGACAGAAAAACCACTTCAATACGTTTTCGAGATAAATATAAAAATAAGAATTCTTGATTTATTTCTTTAAGTTTTTTTAAACTGTGAATAGACATTTCCCCCTGGGATTTGTGACTTCTGGAAACACAACAGCTATCGAATGAATTTTTCACACAGGAATAAATGTGGTTCATTCTTTACATTTTATTATCTGAACGTTGTTCTCAAAATTTTTGAATAAGCAAGATTCAAGACATAATTTATTTCAGTTTTTTGAAACCAACATCTATACTACCAATAACAGTATTAAGTTTCAATTAAGATAATTTGTTGAAAAAATTCTTAATAACCAACAATAAAAATGTGATAAAATTTAAAAGAGGATTTAGTAATTTTTCTCAATAAAAGTACAATTTAAATAATTTATCGTTTCAAGCTGTCTAGCTTTAGTTGATAAAACAACTGTCAAATATTGACATTTTGATAAAAATTATTTTTCTTTGCTAGAATAAGTGTTCTTGTTCGCAACTTTCAACTTTTCTACAAAACTGACGATGAAAAATTTTCAGGCCTGTTAAGATTTTTTTTTCATAATTCAATCAACGTCTGAAATTATAAATAGTTGCTTACCCTAGGTTATTGGCATTAATTCAATTTATAATAATTATTGAGCTATGAATTATGGTGAAGTCTAGTAGATAACGCGGTTGCTTCCTAACTGGGAAAGCTTGATTTTAAACCCGATAGGCGAAGCCGAATTGAAAACTAGCATGCCCATGTCAAGGATGGACTCCCGTTGTTCGTGAAATTCTCAAATGCCATCCATGTGATCATACGTTCATATTTGTGGTAGTTCAATGTGGATTTAATGTAGTAGGCCTCCCCGGAGCACTCTTGAGTAACGCTGAATCTGCTATATATTTGCTGTTTAAGGGTTAATGATCTCGGATCTTAAAGTACCCAACGTTTTAAAATAACGGCTATTCACATTTTTTAATCTTTTTGCTTTCTTAAATCTAAAAGTATAGATTTATGTTGTATGTTAAAACAGAATACTTAGGTAAGTCCTTTTCAATTAGTATGACATGAGAAATCCCAATCGTGAATATGCCCAACGTAAGGAAAAAGAAAAAAAAAAAAAAAAAGGAAAGAAAATGCTTAAAATAACGAAATATGAAAGTTGGTTAAAAATCTTACTGAAGAAATTTTCACAGATTTTACACAAATTAGATAATACATATATATTGCAACACATATAACACATATTAGATTACACATATTTGAAAAACGATTTTTCTAGTCTTGGCCTACCTCTAGAATGGATTACAAATCTTTTAAGTGCTTTTACATCAGCAAATGTAAATATAAGAGAAGAGAAAATGACAGAAAAAAAAATGAAAAGAAATAAGAAGAAATGACAGAAGATTGAAATACAAATATTCAACAACGTGTTATTTCGCCATATTAGTTACGTATGTCTCTGAATTTCCAAATAAAAAATCGATACATTTCTTTCAGTCTCTACGTCATATACATTAAAAGAGCTTTTCTACAATGATTAACATTAAAAACAAAAACTCGATGACAGCTACAATCCTTCACAGAAGATTTAAAAAGTATAATTGTCAAAAATTCTACCTAAAAACATTAATTACATAAATTGGTTAACAATTAATTTTACGTCTTACCACATAGTTATTTATAATTGTAACATATCAGGTTTTGCTGGCCTTTTACCGTGTACTTTAAAAAACGTTTGTGATAATATTTTTAGGAAAACAGATAAATACATTAATTTTCTTAACAAATGAATACCCTAGATTTGCTGCAAAGCATGCAAATCATAAAAAACATCTACGTCATCTATTTTTGACATTCCCGTAACTGTTATTACAGCATTGATCATTCAAATTTTTTTTTTTTTTTTTCATCATAAGAGATTAAATATCCTAAAAGGCCTCACAAAAAACAAATTCTACACAAGTTGATTCGTTGATAACATTTAATATTAATTGGTAGTACTAAGAAACTGTCTACTGATTAGGAAACAAATTGAATACAGAGGTTTGTTGTTATGAATAACGATATGAACCTATTGAAACACACGCATTAATTTACACACATTTACATATTTTAAACATTGTTATATTAAACTGAAAATGTAAATATGATGAATCCTCAAAGAAATTGTATGGGAAAAAATTGAATGTGTAATTAATTAAATAATACAAGCATATAAATATAATAGCACATAATATATAATATAATAGCACATAAATATTTGGACATAGATTACATAATTATTAGGAACTTGGTTTAGCTTAGTTTAGTTTGTCAATACACAGTCATTTTGTGCACACTTTAGGCTAATTATTTGGATCTTTGTTTGGTTTGGTTTGCCGCTCTACGGTCCTTTTTGCACAGTTTAGGCTAATTAGACAGGGGCATATAGTTTAACGTGGATTCCGAATCACTAACATCCATGCCACCACCAAGATTGGAACCTGAAGTCTGTGGTCCCAAAGACCAGAGAGCTAGCCAATTGGCCATCAGAGCGCCAAATAATTAGTAAGCCAAAAAAGTTTAATCCGTTGAGCTCCAGAAACAAGATTCAAACCTGAGGTGTACGTTTTAAATTGGGATAGAACAATGTAGGTAAAGTATAGCACTACTCCCTTCGTGATGCACCTTGGGTAAGGTTGCATTTTCTACTTAAATGCTGGTGTAACAGCGAATGACCACAGGTCAAAGTGTCCAGTATTTGAAAACTATATAAACAAGCTCACACAATATTTATTTAGACTCCTATAATACTTATTTGTAGGGTTTTATTTATTACAATTTCTAAGCACTTTAAACACACATCCTCAGAAACCTTCTATCAATTCTTTAAAAAGCCGGCAAGTGCTAAGACCCTCATCACTGTTTACACTGTGAAACTAAACCAATAATTTTGTTCTTACAATGCCTACTTCTTTAACTCGATGGATAAGCAACTGGCAAATATTGACTACCTTGTTTTTACAGAATTTTATTCGTTTGTTTCCTAAAAGAACGATAATACCAAACTCGCCCTTTACTGATAAATTAAAGCTTATTTTTGCTCGTGAACTATTTACTATCCTTTTCACAATTTATAACTTGAATTGGCATCTCCATCTCAAAAATAGTACTCAGTGGTCTGGTTAGCCAAAAATGGCACCAGTAAGTAGAGAGAGAGCCTTCTTCCTAAGTGATAGATTGTGGGGGCTAAATCGTGGAATGAATAGAATAAACTCGTGGAATGAATAAAACTACAATTCCCTTGCAGAATGGGGAATAGTGGTGAGAGTTCCGTCACTGCGTAGACTAAAATGAGAAAACTTGCCATGCAAATTAAGGAAGGGTTTAACAAGAATCGATACTTCTCGATAGTTTTCCACAAACTATTATATATTATACAGAAATTAAAAGTTAAATCATGTTTATGCCACGATGACTGATATTAAATTTTAACTTGCATTTAAAAGAAGATTGAAATTTCGAAACCCTTTCGAATAGGGTAAAATTAATTTAATAATAAAAACGACTTTACTATGACAAAATATCACAAGATAACCACACTTACTAAAATAAATACCGATCAATTATTTAATTAAAACTATTTTCATGAAGGATTTTAACCTTTATTTTAAAGGGATTTACATGATTACTTTAACAATTGTTGCGAAAAGAAATGTCAAAATATCACGAAATGGAGAACGCCAATTTTTCCTCGAATGTGTCTTTTAAAGGCGACATTGTACCAGTGAATTTTTTCCCCCTTTACATACACATATAATGCAAGCCCAACTGATGAGCAGAATTAGTAATTAAAACACACAAATAAATTAAAGTATGTATTGAACACATATGCTAAAGGATATTTGATCAAATAAATTATGATTAATACTCTTAAAATATACACAAATAATAATTCATTAGACTTAATTTTCAGTAATTAAATACACAAATAACAAATACCAATCAACGCAGATGCTAAAGAATCGTGAAGTTACATTTAAGGAATGAATTAAAGCTTAATATAAAATAAATAATTATTAATAATAAAATATTAATAATTAATAAAATCTTTACTTTTTTAAATCAGTTGAAGCAAATAGCACAAGAACAAATAAAAGCACGAGTACAAGTAGAGTGCAATTAATATATGTTAAGACATGTTTAAATACGAGATCATAAACTGACAGCTAGTCATAAAAAACCTGGATATAAGGTTGTCGTAAAATGATTAACGACTCAAGTTCCAAACATGTTTGGCTACAAAATCGCCGATCGCACATATGCTTGGGGTAAAATGCTCTCATCGTCAATTTTCCCTGATTTTTAGATAAATTTACGAATTTCCCTGATTTTTCCCAGATCGATAAAAATTCCCTGACTACCCAATTCTGTTACCACCTGTAAAATTAAACAGGCAATAAAGATAAAAAAAAAAAACGTTTTAGAAAATCTTAAATATCATCTTTACAAAGCATTGGCAGCTGAATGAATTATAAATAATTCCTTAATGTGTTTCATTTAAATAAAGTTCTTTTTTAAATTTCATTGAGAAATATATTTTAAACCACCTTTGAGCATTCACTCGTTTATTTTTAACTATTTTTTCCATTTAAAAAATGATCTAGACCAGGGGTTTCAAACTTTCCAGCCATAGGGCCATATTGTTTACTCCAGTAAGTACCAAGGGCCAAAATCGTTTTAATTTTCTATAAATAATCATTATCTATATTATCATTATCTATAAATTCTAGTGTTTTAATGTGTTTTTTTTTTATCCAAATTATTACAGCAACAATAAACTATTCGCTGCCGCGAGCCGGATTGACGACACTGGCGGGCCAAATTTGGCCCGCGGGCCGTAGTTTGGAGACCCCTGATCTAGGCTATCACATTCCTATTTCGCTAAACATGTCCAACGTTGCTGTTAATCATATACTTTCTTCCTTCGAAAAATATAGTTAGCATATGAAGTATTTATTACACATATGCAATAAAAACTTACTCGTAAAACTATAATTTATAATTAAAAATGATAGATATAAAAATCTCACAAGAGCAATTTTCCAATAATTTTTAAAATCAATTGCCATACACATTAAAAATATGCCTTCTTTATAACGGGGAATCAAGTGAAGAGCACATTGGATAGGCTGGGTTCGAAACCCGAAAGGCGAAGCGAAATCGGACTACGTTGAGGATGGATTCGATATCTCTATAGGTCACAAATTCCTAGATTGAGGAGGGTGCGAATTCCCCCAGAAGGATCCACTCATGGGAGCTTTATTCAAAATCCCAGTGGCAAATGTGGGTGCCCGGGTAACAGATTCTGCTATATGGCGAATAACTCAGGTCAAAGTGCCCAACATTTGAAAATAACAATCATTGAAGGTTTATTTTTAGTATTATCTATTTTTAATTTTCTAAAAGATAAGTGTTACATTACCATTCATAAAAGCATTTATTTATCTAAATTTTATTTTAATGCTCGGCAATTTTTTCTGTTCACTAGGGAATACCAGTAAGAACAAAAAAAAAAAAAAAAAAAAAAAATTTTTTTTCATTTCCTATGAAACCATTGTTCGTTTTTAGTCATGTCAGTAAAATTTCGCAGAAAATTTTGGATAAACAATGGATAGTCTGTAAAAAGAATAATTAATCCATGATTTCAGAAAATAATACTGCCAGATGAGTAATTTATGATGCAATTACTGCTTACCATTAAGGACGTAGTATTAAATATTTGGAAGTTCATTCACCATAATAAAAATTGAGACGGGTAATTCATCACAGATTTCATAGAAAAAATGCACAAATAAATTTTGGAGAAACATAAAGAATGAGTCAAAACATCAACTAGAATTTGACTAACAAATGCCAGTCTGGTAAAACGTGATGCAATCCATAGTTTTAGTTTTCAAAATAGTATCTTCGTGGGAAAAATGAATTCGTGTAAGGTATTTTAATGATTCAGATATTAACAATCCTTTCAACGCTTGCTGAATTATTGCAAAAGATAACAGTCCGTTTCATCAAAGTGCCCAATATTTGAAAATAACACAATCATTGATAATTTTTATAATAGTTTAAAAAGTGGTTAAGAAACCGTATCATATATCGGATTTCACTTCAAGAACAAGTATTATTTTGTAATATGCACAGTTCCAAATGTATGTATGTTAATTTTACTAATATTTGCTGAAATTCAAGGTGTTAAGTAATAATTTATATTATGTTGTTTACATAATTTAATTTATTTGAAATTATTTTAATAAAAATGAAGTAGTGACGCAGGATTCAACTGCAATGTTACATTTAATATCCTTGAAACTTCAAGGCCATCATATGATTTTCTTTAAAGAGCAGCTTTACGAATCAACTGAAAAAAATAGAATTTAAAGACGAAATTTGCATCTTATTAACATCGGAATTATCCTAAAATATTACGAAACGGTACGACGGCTAAATCTTTGTTAAAAAACATTTTATTAATTTCTGGGGCAAACACAATAGTTTTTAGTAGATAAATTATTAGGGATTTAAAACCATTTTCTTAGGGTCGAATTATAAACAAAACCGATTGGACGGCTATCCATTAACAAGCTTCTAGTATTTCTAGATAAACAATAAATAACAAGAGCCATGTTGTTGTTTTTTTGTGGCTCAGCAAACTTGCATCAGATGGGACCTTTAGAAAACATAATTGTTGAACTCCATAAATAAGATACTTAAAATTCTTATTAAAATAATACATGAAGAGAGAGAAATAAAAAAATGCTTTGAAGAAATGTATTCTGTGAATTAGATTCAAATAATATATACATACATATTAAGATGCAGGAAGATGGAAAAATTTCTTAACTTAAATAAGCAATAACATGTAGCTTTAAAATCATTCACAAACACAGGTAACGTCGTAAAATAATAACTGTTATGCAGAAACTGTAATAATAGATTAAGGTTACATGGGTGTGGCAGAATTACATGCCCTTTGATTTAAGTTACTTTTAGTTCTGTTTTCTGATTAGCACTCAGTACTGAAATTTATCACAAGATAACAGAGCAATGCAAACTAGGATGATAATATTTATATAATCAATCTAAAATATAATATTTAAAAATTAAGTACATTTTAAATTTATTTTTGAAGGAAATTAATTCTGAAAATGACAAAGCATTCTAGAATTAAGTAAATAACATAAAATTATGATGGAATTTAAGGCAAGTAAACAATATAGAATTTTAATTTATGTTTTATACGAATAAACATATTTTTACAGATAGTATTTCTGCATGTAATATGTATATATATAAATATGATTAAAGGGATGAATGTCTCAATATAAACAGTAAATTTAAAATAAAAAATAATAATAAAATTAATAGGAATTTCTGAGTGCTTTAATTTTGTTAAAATGTTTAAGAACTAATTTTCATTATATTTTGAAAAACACCAGGCTAGATTTAATTTTTATTTTTATTACATAAATTAAAATAAAAATTAAACTACAATTATAAATATTGTTTATTATATTTTTAAAAATTGACGCTACTTTTTAAGTTAATGTTAAAAACTTTTTAATAACAGTAAATTACTTTTTAACACAAAATTCAAATTTTTTAAAAGTATATTGATCAAGATAATTCAATTAATTAAATTAAAAATTTTTTATTTTTATAAAAAAAATATAATAGCAATTAAGATTATTGACCGTCAATGCAAATGTTATATTTTAAAAAAATTATGTTCATATAACTATATATTTTAATAATGAGCTAGACAACGTACAAGTCATTTAATTATTAAACTATAAAAAATTTCTGTATACAAAAAAAAACTGCAATTCACTCCTCAACCAATGCATTAATACGATCTATACTCACACTGATATTGAAGATCCAATTAATTGGAATATATAGGTCATCAGGTGATAGATAAACACATACGATGGTCTCTATCCAGCAATAGTTTGCAATGTTGTAATGCAGAAAATAAATAATTATAAAACTAAAGCAAATGATTAACTACGATGGCAGAGTGAAAGAATTTCAAAAGCTATAAGTCTTTGTTAGATGTTCACAATATGTAGCCAACAGATGAAATAACTAACTGAAGACAAGGTGTTAGTCAACCAAGGTTATGTTTTTTGTTGACTTGTTTATGCAGATAAATAAGTTACAGTGGCTGACATTGGCAAAGAATTCAATAATAGTAACAAAGCAAATGCATTAGGTCATTGTACACTTCTGTCTACAGTAAATCCCATTTAAGTGCCAATGATGACCACAATTCAATAAGTATAACTAATAACTAACTGGTCATCATGTTGACTTTGCCATAGTACATTATTTAAGTCCAAGTATCTTTCATTCTTCAATTCTAATCTTGTTTTTACTTTATATAATAAGTGAATATGCAAATCCTTATGCCATATTTACAGACAGAAAAACTCGGGCTCTTATACATATTATTTAGGTTTTAATGTTTTGACTGATTGATGCATGCAGCACAAGAGTTATCAAAAATCATATTTTTATTTTTAAATTTGCTTAACATCATACTATATTTGTCATACTACATTTTCCATGATATTAAAACTATACATTGAAAATCAAAAAAGCTTTTATGAATAGCATGACAGGTAATTCTTTAGTAACTCTGGTAAGATGCAACAACTTTAAAATGTCATTTGACAAGGTAATTATATTTATATATTTCAATTTTTCCTCATGCAATAAAAATGCGAGGCAATTTCTCTTATAGAGATTAATGGAAAAAAAATTTTTTTCTCTCTTGAGAATGTAAGGTAGTGGCAATTTCCTATTGCACACAATCGATTTAAATAAAATCTTGTATTTCATTTTTCAAGCTTACTGAGAAAAAAATTATAAAACCAGATTTGGAAAAAATAACACACAAAACAAAAAAGAATCCCATTTCCATGTGACTAAAACAGCCACACTCGGGACAAAATTGGCATTATGTATGTCTGCCAGAAATGAATCAACACATTTCATTTCTATTAATGAATGCATTGCAATTATTAATTTGATTAATGAATTAATTCAGTGGCAATAGTGACTAAGAGCCTTTGCACTGATTTGTACTGTCTTGAACAGTATCTTATTCCTTACAATATACAAATGTAAGGCATCTCTCCTTTAAAAATCTTGTTAATCTTGTAAAAATCCGAAGACATAATATTTTTCTTGAAAATCATATTGACACTTGAAAGTGTTGTTCTATTAAGAAAATCATAATCATATTAGAAGATTTCATAGGTCAGATAAGCAAAAATTACACTCTTTCCAATTGAAAGAAAAATATGTTAAACATGGAGAACAAATAATATTTATAATGAATGAATATATGAAAGCAAAATGTTAAATTATTTTGTCAAAGAGGAAAACTTCCAACCATAACATCAAATTAAATAATGAGAATTGGATTTCATATTAAATGGGATGCTGCTAGATACACAATACCTGTATACCTGTGTTAATATACCTGTTAAGACATTTACATAATTTTTATTTTCTTCTAACAGTGGGAGTTAATTTTTTCAAAATAACCTTTTTAAATAATGCAAATGTTTGATAGATAGCAAATATAGATTCAATAGATTGCAAATACAGACATTTCATTGACAAAGAAATTCTACACTTATTTTTGAAAGAAAAAAAAGTCATGAATCATAGTATATATATATTATTTTAGCTAATTAGACACACAATATTCTTGCTCAGCATTTAAAATCCATCCTTTTTATCTTGAAATTTAAGCTGCTTTAATGATATTAATATCATCTAAGTAACAACCGCCTCTCTTCATTGAATTTACACTAATAAGAGCAAATGCAAAAATTTAGGGCATTTATTTGTAAGGCTAAAAATATCACATTCATTTCATCAAAATCAATAACAATTTTTGAAATTAAATATACTTTTAGTATCATTTTCAAATAATGCTGTACAGGTAGTTTTGCAAATATGTTGAGTTTGTCAGTGATTAATGGAGTATGAGCAAAACATGCTAAATGTTTCTGATTTAATTAAATTCTGATTCGATAGCATAAGTAATATACTCGTTGAACACATAAAATTCTTATTAAGTTTTGAAAATCACATACAATAAAATCATGAAGACCGACATATGAATCATTCCATCACTGCCTTAAAAACATGCAAATTTGATAGCAATTGTGGAAAAGTGTATCATATTAATTAACGATTACCAGATTAGGTTTCTTTCAAATAAAATACTTAATAAAACCAGGGCAGTTAAAAATTATCCCCTTGATTTCATTTTTACAAAAGCTGATTATCTTTAAGTCTTTATTAAAATTTGCTTTAGTAATGCCTAACAAAATCATAGAATATGTAAAAACATTCCTCAAATAAGCATGCAAGAAAATGTCGTAAAGATTCTTCTTAAGTTAAAAACATTTTTTTACAAATTTAAAAACAAAAATATGAGAATAGTTTGGAATATCAAATTAGTTATTAAAACACTAGAAAATTCTAACCTGAATCATATCATACAAATATAATGTATATTTGTTAAATTTTATACGAACTGTGTAATCTCATCAGCAACAAATTTTTATTTTTATATAAAAATAGAATAAAAAAAAAATTTTTTTTTAAATGTAGCTGAGTAATATAATAATTTATGATAATATATTCAACATTCTACAACTATGTATTTACTTTTACAACAAACAAACTGTTTCTTATCAATTGTAATGAAATAATAAATTAAAAATTCAATTCAATTAAATAAATCAGAGAAGTTATAATTTCTTATACATTAAAAATAGTAATTGTTCAGTGATAAATTCACACAAAATAAATTAATCGTTAATTCTATTAAATAGATAACAGACTATTCCTTTTATTTGCCTTGATTGTATATTGATAATAATTCTATATAGTTACATTTAATTCTTAGAGAGTACAGCAATTATGGAGTTACTCATTTAACAATAATGGAACTACAAATTTGATCTAAGGGTAAAATTGATCTAAATTTAAGAAACATTTTTTTCTAATCCTATTATATCAAAATATGCCAATAAATATGACTGAAAACATTGCAATAAATTTTTAGCACCCAACAAACTTAAGATCAAGATTGCAAAAAGTCTGTAAAACAATTACAGGGCAAACATTTAATATTAAGAATTAATTGTTAAAATACATAGAAGTTTATTCAGTAGTAGTAGTTTACATTTAACATCAATGATCTACATTATCCTTAATTTAACTTCATTGCAAAAAGTAGAAACACTGATTGATTATCACTAAACTTTCAACTTTCTGTTCTAAACATGCAATTATTGCACAAGCATTTTTAAATATTTTTTCTACAATCTGCAACATCAATTTGTTTTCCAAATTTAATAACTTAAAATGTGGGTTCACGAAAATGAATGAACTTGTCGTGATCATTGAATATAAAAGATGACCTCTATAGTGACTAACAGAGAGGGACTGACACACAGATCAATAGTCACACAGAAAATGAAAATCAATAAATGGACTAAATTGTCAAAACTTACATTCCTCCAATGCTTCGCCTTTTGAAATTTGACGGGTACCTCTCATACTTTCCTATATGAGTCCACTGTTCGGCTTTGATGTTTGTTGACGAATACAGAGATGCCATGAGGTGAGACTGAGTTCAGCATGGAGGGCTTCATTCAATTCTATGTCTCCCGAAGATCCATCGGCGCTGACCACTGGTATATCTGTCATTATAAAATAAGTTTGATTACATGCAGTACCAATTTTGCCATCTTCTCTTGTAATTGCCAATAATGCATTTCTGTGGAGGTCAAATCCTTCTAAGTGAACAGTGATAGTTGGGGTGGTGGCTGTAGAATTTGCGTTATGTTTAGCCCGGCGATTTGCAGATGAGTACCGATTAGAATTCATTAGAAAAGAGCCTTCAGAAAATCTCCCGAACACCATGCATGCTGCTAGCAACCAAAACAAACACATTTCCAAGGAGCACCGTCTAAGACGAGCCATGTTATTCTGCGAGCCATTCCTCTGCCACAGCTGATATCACCGTAAACACGATCAGGGCGACCTCTGGTGGTGAAACTAACGCCTGTCTCTGATTGGCTCTAACAGTTATACGTAATCAGTGATCTCACACCCGAAGATCGAGAGTCCGAGTATTTTTATTATTTCTGGGAATTTTATATGGTCCTGCTCGTAGAATATGTAATTATTTTAAAAATTTAAGCGATAACAATAAATAATATCTAAAAATAAGTTGTAATTAAATTAAATTAAGTTAAATTGTCACCAATTAAAAAATATAAATTATTAATTTATTTTAATAATTTATATTTTAATTGTTAATTAAGTTTAACTAAGTATTAAAATAACACTTACTTAATCTTAAGTTTTTTAATAGTCTATTTCTTTCAAGTAAAAAGATGAGTGTATATTTTTCCAAATGTCAAAAAGAACTTGCATTTTTTTTTTTTTTTTTTTTCAAAAAGCAATTTTTAAATTGAAAACATTATTAAATGTGTTATGTGCTGAAAAAATATAATTTTTTAAGAAATGACTATTGGATATTAAATCGTAATACATACAATTGTACTTTTATTAAATTTTAAATAAACTCGATGAATAAAGTGTAATTAATATTTTGGACCCTCAAAATGTTGGCACATAAAATTTTCATTTATATAATACATAAAATGCAAATCTAATAATTGCTATTCATTTTGAAAATCTGATACAATAATTTTTTTTATTTTATTTAATTTTCCGGACATTTCCATATTTATGTTTTCTTCTGATGTATATAGACTCATTGAATTAGAATTGGCATAATCAATTTCATCCATCAATTCTAAAAAATAAATAAATAATAAACTTATTTATTTTCATTTAAAACTGCAACTAAATTTTAAAAAATTGGAATTATTTTACACGATGGTTTTTAAATGGCACGTTATTCAATTTATATCAAGCTATTGATAGAATGTTCGCGAACAACTACACACTAGTCTACCTAAGTATTTTTCCCCCAAAATATTCTTTTTTCCTGAAAAACGATTTTTTTAGCAGGATATTAGCAAAGAGCTTTGCTGTTGGATCAAGAAATGATAGTTTGTAGAAGGTGACGAAATGAAATGTATTTTTTTAACATCAGTTGGCCTCGTATTTCACTAATGTATGCAATGACATCCCACAGACACGAGTGATGAGGGAAGGCCATTACCTTCCGAGAAGACCTAATTTCCACGCATTTGCTCTAGTATGGAAGAAAACTCAGAAAATACCCACCAGGCAGCCTGGCTATCAATGCTAGACGCTTTAAATTGCAAGAGCTTTGCTGTTAGATGAAGAAATGATCGTTTAGAGAAGATGGTGAAATAAAATGAATTTTTTTAATATCAGTGGGCCGCATATTTCACTGATGTGTGCCACGAACATCGCACCGACACGGGTGATGAGGGAAAGACATTACCTTCCGGGAGGACTTTTAGGAATAATTTACTTGTATTAGCTCTCGTATGGGAGAAAATTCAGAAAATACCCACCAGAAAACCTGACTATCAATGCTAGACGCTTTAAACTCATTGTCACAATCACTATCGGGTCTTCTAGTTTCTGAAAGCAGTGATTACTACGAATAATTGCAGCCGTCAGCAGATTCGAACCTGAACCCTCCTGTACGCTCAGTGTTATCAGTGAATGAAATGTTTTATCTAGAAATATTTTTCATAATTTTAAATTTATGCAAAAATGAGTTTAAAATTACCTTAATGATCACTTTTCAAAAATGTTATTTTTAAAAACTTATGTATCCTTCCTTATATAAGTAAATTTAAACATGGTCCTATAAGTTTATAGAATGTCCTATGATCAATATACCATTTTCTATACTAATCAAGTTCCTACGTTTTAGTATCTCTCTCTCTCTCTCTCTATATATATATATATATATATATATATATATATATATATATATATATATATATATATATATATATATATATATATATATATATCATCATCAAACAATGAAAGCTAAATTTGTAAGTGCCCTCCTTTTTGAAGGCGAAAAAAAACAATTAGCAAAATAAATGTATGCTTATGTTAATTTTTATTTTAAAGTGCTAGTTTATAAAAGTACCGTATAAATAATAGATGAAATGCAAATATATTAATTACAAATAAATTTTAAAAAATCTCAAATAGCATTAAGATAATATGTCTTAAACGTATTTGCTATATCAATCATGACTAAAATAATCAATTGAGTTATAATAAAGTAATTGAGTTAAAATAATCAAGTTTAATCAATTTTAAAAGAATGATGATTTTTGTTATTTGCATTTAACATTGGAAAAGAACCTACACAAACTACACGAACCTTTAAAAAAAAAAAAAAAGTGATTTATAATTTAGATTATTTTCATCAGTCCATCTAATTCCCATGGGAATTAAAAATAAAAGCTTTCCCTGAATGATTTCGTTTTCGAAAAATTTGTTATTCTTTCTGAAAATTGAGTGGGTTACCATGATTTTATAAGAGCTTGCGAAACGATAGTTTGGAGAAGATTGTGAAATGAATCATTTTTATCGAGAAATGTTTTTCATCATTTTATATTTTGACCCAAAAATAAGCTCATAAATAATAAAATCATTTGCATATCAATAACAAAACATTTCAAAAAATATTTTTATAAACTTATATATTCTCCTTAATTTAAGCAAAGCTTAACACGTGGTAAATAAAAATTTACAAAAATTAGAAGCATTTTCCTCCTTTTGAAAAAAGAAAATTACTTTCTAAAAAATATTATTTGAATTATACGTCATGCAATATTAATTATAACTAATAGTAATAAAATTATTATTAATGTTAATTGAAATTCAACTAAGAATATTTAAAGGCTGTTTATTTTATGCTTATATATAAGTAAGTTTAAGCATTAATACCTTAAGATTTATTCATACTTTTTTTAAATTTTATATATAAATGGTTAATTTGCTTAAATATTTAATAAAATTTTCTCATGTTTGTAACATAATGTAAAAGTTTTTTAGTGTAACTAATGTTAAAATATGTTGGTATGAATAATAAATTGCTGTTATATTTGATATGCACTGTTGTAGATGATTTGTTATTCGTAATTCAATTCTTGTTTGGCTTCTGTATGAGTTACTTACAGTTTTTGTGAATTTTATTAATTTTCATCATTTAAAAATATTTTTTAAAACTTACTATATATTTTCCTTAATACAAATAAAGTTTAACATGTGATAAAGAAAAATTTACGGAATTACAAGCATTTTATTCCTAGTTGAAGAAAAGAAAATTACTTTATAAAATATTATTTAAATTATACATCATGCAATATTAATTATAACTAATATTAATAAAATTATCATTAACGTTAACTGAAATTCAGCTAAGTACATAAAAAAAGCTGCTCATTATATACGTTTATAAAAGATTATTGTAATACTTCTTTACATTTTTTATACAAATGGTTAATTTACTTAAATATTTAATAAAATAATTTTGTTCGTGCTTTTAATATAATGTAAAAGTTAAATGTTCAGAACATTAGCTAAAACTCTTTTAACATTAGTTAGACAAGTTTCAACTAATGGTAAAATATGTTGGTATGAATAATAAATTGTTGTTATTTGCGTACACTGCGTGATTTGTTATTGGCAATTCAATTCTTATTTGATTTTGTAAGAATTATAGTTTTTGTGCATTTTATTGATCGGATTCCATAGTTTTGGATTAAAAATGGAAAAGAAAATATTGTATGTTTCAGCGTTAAAATTAAGATCCATAATTTTATTTTAAGTACAAGTGAACATAATTTATTATTTAGATTTAGTATTCATTACAAGATAAATCATTATTATTTTTAAAATTATCAAAAAAAGAGATCGTATTTAATTATATTCAGCGTAATAAAAAAGTCATTTTTTTTTTAAAGTTATTTTTGGTAATGCATCAGGGACCTCCTGTTCCACTTTAGTACAGCACGAATAGTTCACTGACAGGTAAACAAAGCTGATGCTATGGTAATTTTCAATGGTAACTGTGTTTGTGGAAAATTTGCATCTGGTATAGTAAAACATATAGTATGTATTGTAAAACGTATGGTGTGTATTGTAAAACGTATGGTGTGTATTGTAAAAACGTATGGTGTGTATTGTAAAATGTATGGCATGTATTGTAAAACATATAGAATGTATTGTAAAACATATGGTATGTATTGTAAAATGTATGGTGTATTGTAAAACGTATGGTATGTATTGTAAAACACCCGGAAAATTCTCATCAAGCAGCTTCACTAATTATGCAAGATATTCAGACAGGTTCACACAAAAGTAAACACAGACTTACGGCCGATTAGAGTGTAACTCCATCTTAACCCCATAGATATGTGTACCCCTTTCTTCTCCGGCAAAGCGTTGTGAAATGGTGGCAGGTACCACAAGTGGTTTAGAGGAAACAGTATCATGTTATACGTGGAAAGTGGTGGAGTTTGCGCAGTCCGTGCCAATTACCTATTGCACTCTTTCACAAATATAAATTATTATTCCTATCAGCATATTTTATCATTAGCTACATTATAAAAATTTTATATTACGTTACCAGCATATTCAAAAATATTTTATAAAATGCTTAAGTAAATTATCCATTTATATGAAAATTTATACAAAGATTAAAATAACCTTCATTAAAGCTCTTTTTCTGAGCTAAAGTTAAATTTCAATTAATGTTTATTGTAACTTTATCATTAATAGTTCTAATTAGTGTTGTTATTGGTGAAGCGTAATTCAAATAATATTAAGTAATTTTCTTTACAAGAAGGGGAATACCTCTATTTTTCTCTGTCATATGGTTGAACTTTACTTCAAAAAAAAAAAAAAAATAAAAAGGTTTAAAAAAAAAAAAAATGACCAGAAAAATAATTTTCATCTTACTTTCGTCTAAATGTAAAATAACGGAAAACTTATCTCTACATAAAACATTTCATTTCACTATCTTCTCCAAACAATCATTTTTCCATTCAACCGCCAAAATTGTTACAAAGTACGAATAAAAACAAGTTGAATCAAGTAGAAATATCCAAAAGAGTGGTACCATCATCTCTTTACATAAATACAATACAGCTTAAAATCATATGTTTGATGGAACCGCTGTTCAATGAACGGAGGAAATATTAAACAATTTCAAGATAGTCGAAGTGTAAAAATGTTCGAGGTGACATTTGCCAGAAGAATTGCGTTATAGAGCTATAAGTTGACGTTGCAAAATGGTAAATGACAACCGTTCCGTGGTAAGCCTGTTGTAAAACCAGGTTCTAACTACTGGTTCAGCTTCTACAAAACATACCGAAGGGAGACCAAGAGTTACCACTTCTTCAGATGACTGTTATTTGGGAAATAGTGCACGTTGCAACAGAATTGCAATTCCATCTCACTTTAGATCCGCGCTTATTCCTACAACAGAAAGGACAGTATCAGCCACGGCAATATACAGAATGCTATATGGAGGAGATCTGTGTGCTATGCAATTGGTATTGTCTCTTACTTCCGCCTCAGGAGGAAGCGCTTACATTAGGTAAGTAATCATTTAAACTGGATTGAAAATCGGTGGAGGTCTATTCTGTTCCCGCTTTGCTTCACAGAGTGATTATCAATATGTTTGCATATGGAGAGAAGAAAACACTCGATATCTTTCGTCTAACATGTGGGAAAGGGACACCTATGCAGGAGCTAATGTTTTTGTATGGCCAGGAATAACTTTAAGTAGGCTCATAGTCCTTTATGCGTTGTCACGTGGAACTATAAATGCTCAAAGGTACAGAGACGACATACTGAATCTTATATTGCTCGCCCGTATGCTATCATAATTGACGATACCTTTATTTTTTTAGCAGATAATGTCCACCTCACACTATTCGTCTCGTGAATCAAATTCTTGAAGAAAAAACGGTAGCCCAAATGGATGGCCAGCACGTTCTTCCAACCTTAATCCCATTGAGTATGCGTGGGACACTCTCGGCAGGCGTGTTGTTGGCCTCCAATTTCCTTCTCAAAACTATGCATGGGCTTACAACTGCTTTACGTGATCAGTGGACATTTATATTCATGCAACTCATTGACAATATCTTGTCAGAACTGTATTGCAGTTCGGGGTAATCATACTCACAGTTGAGAAATTTGTCCAATTTGTTTGCATACTTCTTGAGTTATGTTACTTAAATTTTGGAAGCCAATGTATAATATTTATATCCTTGTATCAATAAATAGCAGCAAAACATGAACAATTCTATTTCTTCTGTTTCCCTAAAATGGGAAATTAGTCTACTCAAATTTAAATACTCAGATCATAAATTAATGCTTATGTCAAACAGCACTAATCCATTAAAAGATCTAATTTATAATTTTCAAGCATTAGTGAGACATACATTCTTTTTTACGTTGAAAATATACGAGCCTTATTCAATCATTGGGGATTTATTTTTAGTATATTATTATTTATTCTTAATTTTTTTACAACTGTTAATGAGACAGGAATATTTAATGCTAATTTTTTTAAAAATAATATTTTACAATTTTTAGAAGCATTTTTAACTACTGTCATTAGTTACTAGTAGTCAATTCAAGTACTGTTTTTCTATTACAAACATTTTATGAAAGAGAGTTTGAGAAATCTACTATGCTCAAATTTTTAAAAAAGATGAGTGTTCTATTATCATTCAAAAAGTTATTTATCAAAATTTTATTTTAATGTTCGGTAATTTTTTCTATTCACAAGGGAATACCTATAAAAACAAATCGTTTTAATTTGTTTTTATTTGTTAGAAAATTATTGTTCTTTTTAGTGTTTTTAGTAAAATTTCGCAGAAAATTTTGGATAAACAATGGATAGTCGGTAAAAATAACAATTAATCTAGGACTTCTCGAAAATAATACTGAAAGATGAGAAAATTTGTGATGCAATTATTGTTTACCATTAGGGTTGTAGTATTAAATTTTTGGAAGTTTATTCGTCGTTATAAAAGTGAGACGGATAATTCATCACTGATTTCATAGAAAAAACGCACAAATACATTTTTGGAAAACATAAAGAAATGAGTCAAAACATCAACAAGAATTTAACTAAAAATACATGTCTGGTAAAAAGTGATGCAATCCATAGTTTTTGTTTTCAAAAACAATATCTACGTAGAAAAATGAATTCGTTTAAGGCATTTTTAATGATTCTGGTATTAACAATCCTTGTATAGTTCCTTTCAACCTTTGCAGAATTATTGCAAAAGATAACACTTCGGTTCAAAGCTTTAGGTGGTGTATACATCTGATAGAACTTATCTTTGATTTGTTATTCAACCTTCCTGCTGCTTCCGATATTTGACTAAGATAATAGTGAAATTTACTATAAGTATAGAATTTCCCCTGTGATCCTGCGATAACGCTGAAGTGGTAGAACAGTGTTATTACCTACCCAAACCTAGATGTCAAGTTTGTATATATGACTGATATACTTTCCTATTGCCCTATTTTAGCGAATTAAGGCGTGTATTTTTCAGAAACTGAAAACAGAAACATTTGATAAAACCATTAATGAGTTTAAACTATATGTAAGAGCAATATCTAGCAATTCAAGAAATAATCACTAAAATGCAATGGAAACATCAGATTAAATACCTAGTGCCTATTCATAAGAGTGTAAAAAAGAAGAACAATTTTATTTTCTAATAGTTTTATTGACTGGAAATTATTTCTTGCAAAAATAATTTTTTTGTACATTTTTTTTCATTTGAGGAAATTTAATAAGATAAAAAATATTAACCTGATCCACTTTTTTTGATAAAAAAATTTCAGCGATACTAAACTTTCATTAACTGTCCATAAATTTTGAGTTACGTCCATATTAAGGAAATGAAGAGAATTTGAAAAATGCAATTACATTGATTTCAGGTCAATATGCGATTTAAAATATTGCTAGAATATTTTTATTCTAAGTACGGCGTTTAGAATAAAAATATTCTGATTTATTAGCTTCTTATATTCTGTTTTTATTTTATTTTTTAATTCTTCTTTATATTCTGTTTAGAATAAAAATATTCTGATTTATTAGCTTCTTATATTCTGTTTTTATTTTATTTTTTTTTAATTTTTCTTATATTCTGTTTAGAATAAAAAATATTCTAAATACAAATCGTATATTGATTACCTGGCATACATAATCGTACATTGATTACCTGGCATATATAATCATACATTGATTACCTGGCATATATAATCGTATATTGATTACTTAACTATTCTAAGTACTAATCGTATTTTGATTGCGCTTTACTACTATCTTTCATTTAGAGCAGTGGTAGTCAACCTGGTCTATAGTACCCAACTAGGGGTCCTAGTGCCTGGTCTCTAGTGCCATTTAGGACGTTCAAGCTTTCAAGGTGGGCGGTGTGAGTTTTCTCGATACTGTAGCACTTTCCTTTTTAAAAATTTAATTGACTTTTAAAAATTTAATTTAATTTAAATGAAACTTTTTAAAGTATTTTTTAAAAAGATTTCATAGAAATATTTAAAAAAATTTTCATTAGGTTTTCATAAAGTTATTTAGCATTTATATTTCACAATCAGTTGTAAATTAAAATATATTGTGGAATCAAACTTTAGTGCTGTTAATTATAGTATGTCCAAAGAAAGAAACTTACTTAATATTTCCAAAAAAGGAGACCTTGTTTGTGCCTTACAAAATTTGAGCCAGATATTCAGTATTTATTTCGCAGCATCAGCTTCAGGGGTCTCATTAATAATTTAAATGTAATTTATCAGACTTCATGCTTCTATGTATGTAAATTATAAATAAAAAGATAGATGCAACTATAGTAAGTTTTATAAAAGATTTATTCTGACAAACTTGAGAAAGTCCGTTATGAAGTATTTGGTAATTAATTATTATTATATGTTTTAACTTGCTATAACACTGTTTTATAAATTTTATGAAGTAAAGTTACTTCCCTATTTTATAGATACCATTATTATGGAACTGTTGGGCGGTTAGAAAATTTTACTACTAACATAAACACAAAAATGGGCGGTAGGTATAACAAACTTAACTATCTCTGATTTAGAGTAAACATAGACACACAGACCCTCAGGCCACCAAAATTATAACCGGTAATTTTATTAGAAATATTTTTTAGATTTTGATTAGATTAAACAGAAAAAGATTATCCAGCGTTAGTTTAATTAAAAAGTAAACATTAAATTGTTAGAAAATATTTTATTCAATGCTTTCTATTTTATTGCAGACTGAAAATCAGATCTTTTGTCAGTAACGTACTAGCCTAGTTTGAAGACCCCTATTTATGAAACTTTTTATTTGTATGGTACTGCCCAAAATATGCAACCCTTTAAAATTGCTCGAATGAAATAAATGAGGTAATTTTCAAATAATACAGTACAATTCACAAGCCTATTTGAGTCAACTAATATTTGTGAACAAATATATTAGCATGAATATCAAAAATTTGATAAATAAAAACAATTGACTAATCACTTGGCGGCGTATTACTACACAATACTAAAACACTAATTAAATTAATATGGTATCAAGGATAACATTCTTTATTAGCTTTTTTATTATATTTATTTTTTATGTATACAAAGAAGCGAAAAACACATATACTAGATAATTTTAGAGTTGTTTTTATTACGATGTCTCCCACAAATATGTGCATCCATAAATAAATAATTTCCTTTTATTATTTTTTAACTCTACTTTCATAATAATATTTTTAATAAAATATGATAATGAATGATGATGAAGTTTGGCAATTTGATTTTATCGTTTGCGATAAGAAACCTAAATACATGGTTAGTTTTATTTTATAAGCTGTACTAAAATTCATAGTAAAATATTTTTATACAAATTTTAAAAGGCATAAGGCAAACATTTGTCAGCGATTATTCTAATGCATTAACTACAGTCATTGAATTCCACACTCCTCTTTGAGTCATACAAGTGAACAAGCTACAAAAAAATCATTATGAGTCACTCTGACATTTTCAGTTCAGTTGTAGACGATACAAATTCCTCAAAAAAAAGTTCTCAAAGAAAACTTCGAACCATTTTTTATTACCTTCGATTTATTTGAAAGATATCTGATAAATTGTTTAATTACTATAAAAAAAAACTTTTAGTGCAGCAGAAGATTTTTCTAGTTATGATTAAACTGGATATTTACAACAATCTCTTGATAAAAAAAATAACGAATTATGGCTATATAATTTCTTAAAAAAACTTTAAAAAGTCATGGAGGTGAGGAAGAAAAAATCGCTATTATTGTTTTAATTAACATCTGCATATGTAATTGATCAAGTGATAAATAAGCATTTATTTTATTGCTGCTTTACTCACGTTTAATTAGCATTCACAGAGGTGGGGATGTACAATAACTATGGTGACTTCTGAGAACAAAACCTGTACCTATACATAAAAATCACCTTCTCACTTTTTGATTTCACTGCAGTTGTACACAGAGGCTATTTTTAGCATCATGAAAGCAAATTTGTTGACTGTGCTTTCATATGTTAATTTAATAATGTTATATGTTTGGTTCTCAAAGGTGAGAATTTATCGTAGGAGTATACTTACCAAGTTCTAAAAACAAAACAAAAAAGACATGCTGAAAAAACTTTTGCTTTTTATGTTAATAAGTCTTATATTATTCTTATATCTTATGTTCTTCCTATGTCCTTAAGTCTTATGTTATTCTTATGCCTTATGTTCTTTCTATGTTCTTAAGTCTTACGTTATTCCTATACCTTATGTTCTTTCTATGTTCTTAAGTCATATGTTATTCTTATGTCTGCCATATTACTTAGTTTTTAACTTAATCGTAGTTAGATCAATAACTATTTTTCCTATTAAATAAGTAATCAAAAATCTTTAAAGCAATATTGGGCTTGGGACATGACACAAAGATGAGATTTCACAACTGTGACTGAGATATAAGACAATATAAAGTAACTATAAAAATGTATGGACACAACATATTTAGACTTCCTTAATTAGCAATAGAAAGCATTTGCTGAAATTACGTGTGGATCAAGTTTTTCTGAGTTAGATAACTGGCTACTCTCTATGGTAGAAACTTAAAAATTGAAATGTTTCCGACCATCGACGATTAAAATTTATAAAAATAATTAATTTTAACATCGTTATACACTGAAGTGACAAAAGTCACGGGATACCTCTTAATATCGTGTCGGCCCTCCTTTCGCCCGGCAAAGTGCAGCAACTCGACGTGGCATGGACTCAACAAGTCGTTGGAAGTCTTCTGCAGGAATATTGAGCCATGCTGTCTCGATAGACGTCCATAATTGTGAAAGCGTTGATGGTGCAGGATTTTGGGCACGAACAAACCTCTCGATGATGTCCCATAAATGCTCGATGGGATTCATGTCGGGCGATCTAGGTGGCCAGATCATTCGTTGGAATTGTCCAGAATGTTCTTCAAACCAATCGCGAACAGTTGTGGCCCGGTGACATGGCGCATTGTCATCCATAAAAATCCCATCGTTGTTTGGGTACATGAAGTCCATGAATGGCTACAAGTGATCTCCAAGTAGCTGAACATAAGCATTTCCAGTCAATGTTCGGTCCAGTCGCACCAGAGGACCAAGTCCATGCCATGAAAAAACAGCCCACACCATTACGGAGCCACCACCAGCTTGAACAGTGCCTTGCTGACAGTTTGGGTCCATGGCTTCGTGGGGTCTGCGCCACACTCGAACCCTACCATCAGCTCTTACCAACTGAAATCGTGACTCATCGGACCAGGCCACGGTTTTCCATTCATCTAGGAACCAACCGATATGCTCATGTGCCCACGAGAGTCGCTGCAAGTGATGTCGTTCTGTCAGTAAAGGCACTCCAGTCGGTCTTCTGCTGGAATAGCCCAAGAAAGCCAAATTTCTCCGCACAGTTCTAACAGACAAGTCCCTTGTACGTCCCACATTGATTTCTGCGGTTATTTGACGCAGTGTTGCTTGTCTGTTAGAATTTACGACTCTTTGCAGACGTCGCCGGTCTCGGTCGTTAAGTGCAGGCGGTCGACCACTGCGCTGTCCATGGTGGGATGTTATGCCTGAAATTTCATACTCTCGGCACACTCTTGACACAGTGGATCTGGGAATGTTAAATTCCCTAACGATTTCGAAATGGCATGACCCATGCGTCTAGCTCCAACTAACATTCCGCGTTCAAAATCTGTTAATTCCCGTCGTGCGTCGTCTTCACGTCAATAACTTGAATAACTTGAAAGAAATGAAAGCTCTGCGAAAGCACTGCGCATTTATACCTGTTCTACGCGATGCTACTGCCATCTGAAAATTTGCATATTACTATACCATGACTTTTGTCACTTCAGTGTAAAGTTGTGTGTGAGTGAAAATGATTCTGGAATAGCATGTTATTCACAACATTATTCAACATCGAATTAAATAAGCATCATTCTCTGAAGGATTTGATTAAATGAAAACCATATAGGTTGGCGATTGAATCGAGTATAGAGATCTTCATTTTGTAAAAATTTTTTAATAGGCATATCTTGGAACCAAAGAAGTAAGTTCCAAATATCTTTTTGTAACCCCGAAGGATGTTTGTAGTGGTTCGGAATCCACTTTAAACCGTAGGTGTCGGTTAAATATGATAGTACTACTGTGCCCAAAAAGTAAGACCAATTATTTTTTTTCCAAAAATTCTTTATTTATTTTTTCAAATTTATTTCATCGCCTTCAAAGTAATCCCCTCCTGACACAATGCACTTATGCCAACTTTTTTTCCAATGCTCAATGCATGCTAACAAGTCATCGGCAGGGATGACCTTCAAAGCGCGCGGTGATTCACGTTGAATATCTTCAATCGACTCAAAACGGTGTCCCCGGAGTGGTCTTTAGAGTTTAGGGAGTAGCCAGAAGTCGCACGGTGTGAATACGGTGGTTGTGGAACGATATGAATTTCATTTTTGGCGAAAAAGTCACGAAGAATCCATGCAGTGTGAGCTGTCGCATTTAGTGTTTTCGGTAAAAATCGAGATTTGACGCGTTTGAGGCCGAAAATGGAATTGACCGTTCCTTTTGAAATTCCAACATCATCAGCAAAGGTCTCTAATTTGTAAATCGTTGGTTTGCCAGCACCAAATCTATAATTTTTTGGTCGTGTGCTTCGTCGGTTGAGGTCGACCAGAGGGCTCTTCGTCTTCAAAGCGTTCTCTGCCTTCTTTGAACTGTTTATACTACTTCTAAAAACATTTCTTTTCGATATAGGAATGCTCACCGAATGCCTTCTCAGCAACATTCTATACGTTTCCGCAAACAAAATTTAATACACGTTCTTTGCTCTTTTCACAATTAATTCAGACATTTCAAAAATCGTCGGAATCGGTTTTAGCGTCTCACAAAGCCAAGCGTAACTCAAACACTAATGAATATTTTGACGTGAAATTTCACACATATGCCAAGGACAGTACCAGCAACCTAAAAAAAAAAAAAATTAAATTCCATAAGCCCCGGGAATTTTAAATTGAAAATTAGTCTTACTTTTTGGATACAGTAGTAGAGAGTTGTGGGGATAGTATTACTCTTGTCCGTAGCATATCTTCAAACTATATGTGCCCCCTGGGTAGTGCTAAATGAGTAACAGAGGTGCAGCCCTTGCTTATGGCATAAAGATATATGGTCTCTGTATTGCCAGCTGCATAGAAAAATATCTTCTTCATAAGCATATTTTTATTAGTCTAAAGTTTACACAAATCTATTAAAATACATATTATCACCAGTGTTTTATCTTAAATCGTTTCCTGTCGAATTGTTTCTTTTTTTGTATGCAATATTCCCTGTTTCAAGGATATATAACCCGTGGCTCATATACAAGGTTGTTATGAATGAGGTCCAATATGAAAACTTAAATTACCTTAAAATATTGAAAATCATATGTACTAATTAAAATTTATTTTTTGAAAATTTTAATTACATAAAATTTTTTTAAAAAAAATTAAATTAATGAATTTTTTAAAATTTAAATGCCAAACTGCACTTCACAATATTATTTCCAAAGATATTTCTTATCTAAGTAAGTAAAATGATTTTAAGCTGAATCATTTTAAAAAAGAACTCATCTCGAAAAATACTATACTAGTGTATTTGGGCTTATTTGTCAAACTGCTATCTTAGATTAAACATTTTTACTTTTTTTTTTTGTTGTTTAACAACTGTCGTTACTCTAATAATATTTTACGTGCTTCCCGTGATTAATTTTTCTCTTTAAATGCGGCACTAGAAAGCTATAAGGATAGATGTCCTTTGCCTTTTCGATAATTATTCAATTCCTTCTATTAGCTCACACTCTCCCTATATATATCTTGTTCGAATTTTCAATCGTTAATAAAATACTTTTTATTCATCCACTCAAGTTGAAATACCTTTTTTTTTTTATCTTGTAGTGGATGACACTGGATGTTAATGCAGTTTTTTCAAGTATTAATTCAGTAATTAAATTTAATTAATTCATTTTAGTTTTTTTTTTAAGTTGCATATATCTATCAATAGATGGCGCCAGATAAACTTAAAAAAATGAAGGAAAATATTTATAAAAGACTTTCTGCAATGTAGTGAAAAAAAAAGTAGAAATTAACTTACATTTTTTTTTTATATTACTTGTTTATTATTATTCTCATGCGCTGTTCTTCATCATCAGTTTGTTCAAGGATAATTCCAGTATGCCATATGTTTGTTAGTACAAACGGTTTCTAACACTGGGAAGAAATATACAAAATTTATACAATTAAATAATAAATTTTAAAGCGATATATAAAATTATTAATTAGAAATATATGAATAACAAAAATTAAATTTATGTAAAAATATATAATATTTGTTAAAAAGAATTTTATAAAAATCTCCTGTATAGAACAATGAAAAAAAAAAAAAAAAAAGATGAACATAATTAATCTTAACATTTTTTTCTGAGGGATGCATTCTAAACGCCTTCAATGGCCAATGAACGCTCTTTTCATTGAAATTCCAACTCAATTAATCAGATTCAGATCATATCAGATTTTTCGATTGATTATAGTTTTATCAATCAATAAAATAAACTTCTGGAAAAATATACTTTTTCAGAACGTACATATTCGTATCCTTCTTCGAAATTGCTTTGAAAAATGTTAACTTTTTGTAGATGTGTTACAAGTATACATTTGCAGTTATAGAGCACAATTCCCTACCTTTTAGGTTTTTTTAATATTCATTACATCTAAAATGTCTGACTGGCTTTTGATAATATCATATTATTACAATTATCAAAAAATAAATAAAAACTTAATAAAATGGACTCTTAAATTTTTAGACAAACAAACATGCAATACATATTAAAAGAAATGATGATAATATTAAAGATGAGAAAATAAACAACTCTTCAATAATTTTAAATATATAGAGGGAAATCAGATAATTGTGAATAAAATAAATATTTCTTCAATAAAATATAAAATGTCTGGCTTTTCCAACATTGCTACAGAAATTAAAATTTTCATTTCAAAATGTTATTTAACTTCTTTTAAATTAAAATTGTTACTTAAAAACTTTACTGCCACAAAAGGAATTTGAAAGTGTAGTATTTTAAAAAAAAAAATGTAGTGTTTTTGAAATAAATTTTAAAAAAATGAAATTCCTCAAAATAATGGTAAGCATTTGGCAGTTTCTTAATAAAAGAAGATTTTTTTCGAAAACATGTATATTTCACTGAAATTTTAGAGAAGGATATGAATATGTACGTTCTAAAAAAAAAACATTTCCAGAAGCCTAGACAATTAAATAATAACTATAATCTCAACGAAAAGAGCTTTCATCATGCTGGTCATTGATTTTTCATAGAAATTTATGCAAAATATTTTTAAAAGAAGCTTTTAAATATTAAAACGAACTTCAGGAAACAAAATATTTTTAAAGTTAATTATGTTGATCCTGTTTTTTATTGTCCTAGACAGGATACAAATATGTACGTTCTAAGAAAATATTTTTCCAGATGTTTAGACTATTAAATGATAACAATAATCAATAAAGCACTATATTTTTTCTAAAATCTGATTAACTGAGTTAGAATTTCAACGAAAAGAGCTTTCATCATGCAGGTCATTCATTTTTCATGAAAATTTATCCAAAACATTTTGAAAAGCTCGTTTTAGATACTAAAATGAGCTTCAGAAAACAAAATATATTCTTGAAGATTAATTGTGTTCATCCGGTTTTGATTGTTCTATTCAAAGACTGCTATAGATAATTCTTTTAACATTATTATATATTTTACATAAACTTAACTTTTGTTATTCATATATATCTAATTCATAAATTTTAATACATCGCTTTAAAATTAATTATTTAGTTTTTTAAATATTGTATATTTTTACCAATGTTATGTTTACCATTTGTACTAACAGACACATGACACACTGGACATATCATATAGTGTAACAAACTGATGATGAAAACAGAGCATGAGAATAATAACAAAGAATTATCGAAAGGGCAACGGACATCCATCCTTATAGCTTTCTAGTGGAGTATTTGAAGAGAAAAATTTTCACGAGATGCACATAAAATATTATTAAAGTAACGGTAGATGTTAAATAACCAAAGACAAACAAATAGATAGCAAAAACAATCACTAGCTATTGTAGATTATTTGGAATTTAAATTGTTTATAATTAAAATTTGATCTACTGGAGCGATTTTGGGATAAACACTTTGAAATTTGAATCTGGGGAAATTTTGATTTCTGGCAATCGAAAGAACAACAAGTTCTCGTATATATGCTGGGAGGATCACCATACAGTTTGTAGGCCAGGAAATTACTTTATCGATTATAGGTGGAGGTATCAACCTCAACTACCTATAGGTGATCTAATTTCGTACTATGGTGGCACAGTACTGGTGGTGTAAGATTTTGTTTCATTCTAAGTAATGCCAAATCTTCTACAATTCTGCAGCTTTAGAGGAGTCTGACCTCAGGAAGGAATGATGAATTCAGTAAGAAATGGGAATGACAATAAGGAATTATCATTAAAGCATTATTTGAGCAGCATTAATTTTGTCATATTGTAGCATTTTTCCCATGAGAAGAGATATAGCATATCCGTCCCAAGGGAAAAAATTTATATTCTTTAACAAGTGCATAATAACAACCCCTCACTCAAATCTGACAGCAGAAAATCAGTATCATGGATAATGATACATCATGAAACTAGCGATTGTTTGTTAGATCTTCACAGGTCGTAGGGATATGGAATACGTCATGAGTTGCTGCATCGTGATTGGTGATAGACCATGGGCTGATGAAATATCCACTCTAGTGAGAAGGGAGGGAAGTTGACACCCCTTTGGACCAATTTTCTTAAAGGGGTTTTTGAAGAAGGAGGGAGAGCGTTCTGTGACTAGAGTCGATAAGAAGTTTTGTTTTTCTCTTTGTCTGTGAATGGACTGAACTGGCAGGAGATTCCACCAGTTTACAAAATGAGCCCCTTGTGGTTTCGTGTATCACTTTGTATGATAATTAAGGTCTGCTGCAGACCGGGTGAATTAGATTCGTCGTAGACTCGAGAACTCTGAAAATCTCCGACCTTGGAGTGAACTGCTCTTGCGAATCAACTTTGTATTTTTAATTTTCATTCTTTTGTAAAAGGTATAATAACCCAGAGTTTTGTATATATATATATAACGTTATAGGCCAAGGCGTTACAATATTATACAACATTTAAGTTAATTGAAGTTGGAAATGCGAAGTAAAAAAATTAAGAAAATGGATGCACTGCTCAATTTCCTGGACGAAGAGCACTAGCTTTCACATCTCAATATAGACATTAAAAGACATTTAGTCAAACTAAGTCACTCGTATTACCCTTTCTTTTTTTTTTTTCATTTCTCCACACCTCAGCCCTGTATCTAGGGCTCTGTAGTCTCCTACCAGGTAAAAAGGTGAAGGTGTGCCACATCTATATCACGATCGGCCAACCGATGGGTGTTGAGAGAAACACAGTGTTTTCCGGAAGGGCTTTTAGGGTAACTGTCCTATGTGGTCGTTGTACAGGAGAAACACCCCACCAGGCAGACTGACTATTAAAAAAGGAAAATCATATAATTATGAATAAAAGAAATATTTTTTCAATAAAATATTAAATGCCGGACTTTTCCAACACTTGCTACAGAAATTAAAATTTTCACTTCAAAACGAATACATATAAACGAATAGCAAATTTAAAAATATAGTATTTTTCAAAGAAATGTAGTGTTTTTGAATGAAATTAAAAAAAAAAAAAAAAATCAAATTCCACCAAAATAACGGTAAACATTTGCCAGTTTCTCAATGAAAGAAGATTATTTTCGAAAACGTGTATATTTTACTGAAATTTCAAAGAAGAATACGAATCTGCACTTTCTAAAAACAATATTTTTCCAGACGTCTAGACTATTAAATAATAAATATAATCAATCATGTACTTTATTTCTTTTAAATCAGATTAATTCAGTAGCAATTTCAACGAAAAGAGCGTTCATCATGCAGGTCATTGATATTTCATAGAAATTTACATAAAATATTTTGAAATGAAGCTCGTTTTAGATATTAAATCCAACTTTTGTAAACAAAATATTTTTGTTTATAAAATATTTTTGTTTATATTTTTGTTATATTTTTGTTCAAAATATTTTTGTTTATAGTTTAATTATGTTCCTGTTTCTTCACTGTTCTACATAGGATACGAATATGTATTTTCTAAAAAACAACATTTTTCCAGACGTCTAACCTATTAAATAATAAAGATAATCTGTTGCCTCATGGATAAATAGCTCCACGAGCATAAAGGATGTCTGAGCCCAATAATGTAAATATATCGAAGGGTAAACATGTTCTCTCTCCTGCCAGCTCACCCCACCTGTTTGTGTAGGGTGAGCTGGCAGGATAGAGAGAGAAATGTAACACCAGCATTGGGAGTTTGGTTTTGGAATAAAAGAGACGGGTGTTTACAGTCCACTATTATGTGCTATGCGTTTTATTCCTAGACCATATCATAATCAATCAGGCATTTTATTTCTTTTAAATCTGATTAATTGAGTTGGAATTCAATGAATCGCTAAAAGTAAATCAAGTAAAAGAGCTTTCATCACTCAGGTAATATTTTTCATAGAAATTTAAGCAAACCCTTTTTAAATGAAGATCGTGTTAAACATTTAAATTAGTAGTTAGTTAGTATTTAATAAATTCCTTGTGCATTATTAATTAGTTTTGCTCTTTAGTTATATTTCTAACAGAATAATAAATAGGTCTTTTATTCCTTGGCTTGATACACAAACTAACTGTAGCATAAGAAGCCCTTCCGTAGCATAGTGCTCACCTCCGTAAATGATGCTACTAGAAAATGGCATTTATAAGGAAAATAAAAAAAATGTAGTTGGACCATTGTTGATTTTAATTTACAAAAGGTGGTAGGTCTCTAAATATAGTAACAATTACCTTGAAAAATAAAACTTAATTATAGTAAATTTTCTCTCTGAAAATATTCACTTTTGGTAGAATGATCCAAGTGTCTTGTGGCACTGAGCCTCAAATCAGTCTGAATTTTAAACTTATCATATGTATCTACTAACTATCTACTAATGTAATTTTTGCAAATTTGCTTTGAATTCTTCTGGAAATTTTTCTTATTTTTTTGGTATATATATTTCATATTTAATTTTTAAACATGTAATAAAAATAATATATTGGGTTATTTGGAAAGGGATTTCGTTGACATGACAAGGCTTTTTAGGAAATAGTTTGCTGATATTGCAGCAGGATAGGTTTTATTTGGTGGCCTGTCAATTATAGAAAGTCGAAAGCGGTATTTTTCATTTCAAAAACGTTTTCGGCATATTTTTTTTACTATCGAAAAGGTAAAAAATATGTTCAAGTAAAAATATATATATATTCGATGTGTATGGAGAAGATGTATTGACAGAACGCAATTTGCGCAACGCAAACGCAATTTGCAAAATTTCGTTCCAGTAATTTTGATGTTGAAAATGCACCACTTTCTGAGATGCCAGTTGGAGCTGATGAAGGCAAAATAAATGCTCTGATTGATGCGAACAACTCATAAGATTACTGAGAGATTAAATTTATCTAATTCGAATTTATCTAATTAATTTCAAATATCAACATGTGGGTTCCACGTGTTTTTACACAAATAATTTGCTCCATTGCTTTGACGTCTGTGATTTGCTTCTCAAACATCAAGAAAATGATCCATTTTTGAAGCGAATCATCACTGGAGATGAGAAATGGGTTGTTTAAAGCAATGTTAAACACTAGAGATCATGGAATTAAAAAGATGAACCAGGTGATGCTGTATGTTTGGTGGGATTCAAGATTTTTTTTTTTTTTTTTTTTTGTGCTTTTACCGGACAATACCACGATAAATTCTGAAGGATGCTGTCATCAACTGGGCAAATTGAATGATTCACTCAAACAGAAAAGACCAGAGTTGATCAATAGAAAAGGTATAGTGTTCACCACATTCTGAGAGGCCAGTTGCGTGTGTAGTATAGTGTTCCACCAATATAATAGGAGACTTCATGCAATTTCGGTAACTCGCCAAAAGCTTTTACAGTTTGGATGGGATATACTAATACAACAACCATATTCTCCAGATCTGAAACCTTCAGATTAGTACTTGTTTCTGACCCTAAACTATTTTTAGAAGGCAAAACATTTACCTGAAATGCGGACATCAAAAATGATTTGAATCAATTTTTTTGCCATTAAAGATCAACAGTTTTATGAGCGTGGAATAATGCTACTGCTAGAAAGATGACAAAAAGGTATGGAACCAAAATGGATATATAATTGAATAAAATATTTATATACAAGAAAGTCGTCATTTCATTTAAAAAAAAAAATCCGATAATAAAAAGGTAAATAAAAATTTGACTCGCAATATTACATAAATTTAATATTTTGTTTGATTTTTGTACTAACCAAATACAAAAATGATTAGTAAAATGGTTTTTAATTAATTTTTATATTCATGCCTAAAAATATTTGTTCACAAATATATTTGATCCAAACAAGTTTGCGCATTTTAATGCATTATCTATTAAAACCCCATCTGTTCTTTCGAACACAATTTTAAAATGGAACAAGTTGTAGCAATAAATATTGTAGAAATAATATATATATATATATATATAGTCATATATATATCCTATTACTGAATTATATAAGATAATTATATATATATATATATCTTATATAATTCATATATATATCTTAATCTTGCATCCATGATAAATCATTATTTACAAAATATCTATATGGTTGTGTAGTCTGCAATAAAATGGAAAACACTGAATAAAATAGTTTTCTGATATTCAAATGTGTACTTTTTAAATCATTCTAAAGCTGGATCATGTTCCGTGTTTTAATCTATCTTTAAAATCTTAATATCTTTTAAAAAATACAATTACATTTTTTAAAAATAAAATAGACATATGATGATGCAGGTTACACAAAAAAACATCAAAACCTGAGTCAATCTTATTTTATAAACGAAACAAGATAAAAAAGCCGAATATTAAAATTAGCGATCAAATCTTAACTTGGAAGTAAAGCGCAAAATATTTTGAGCCTTTATGGATCAACATCTTACTTGGAAAACACGCTTCATACACAACAAATTTAAATTTCGTATATTCTTTCATACACTTTTCCCCTTTTTAATAAACACTCTTTCGATGAGCCAATATAACAAAATTCTATTATATACATCTTTATCCTTCGACCTATTATTACTTATGTTTGTACGCTTTTTTTTTATTATATATATATTTTTATTTTTTTTTTAATTTTAATATCAAAATTCTTAGAGCTTCATTACTAAAAACTAAAAAACTATTGGCTTATGTAAAATTCGGAAATTCAAAAAGCAATTTTTATTCTTTCGCTAAAAAATTTTCTTAAATATATTTCTTATTAAATTTTTCAATAACGTAGATCACAAAAACTCTTCTATGCAAGATATTGATAAAGAACCATCCGGCATTAATAAAAGGCAGCGTAAAATTCTGATGTAATTTTTCTTTTCTTTATTACTGTTTTATTTTTAATAATACCGCATTTTTTATGCCATTAATTATTATTTATATAATACTTTAGTTAAAAATTTCAGTCTAAGTTCCTGCATTGTTAACTGATATGTCTGTTCTTACTGGAGATGAGTGTCCTTCGGGACGTGAATTTCGTCAACTCAACTATCTGGACGAAAAGCACCAGGTATCACATTTCAAAATAGACATTACAAAACATTTAGTTAAACTAAGTCACGCGTATTACCCTTTCTTTTTTTTTCCACACCTCAGCCTTCTATCTAGGGCTATGTAATCTCCTACCAGTTAGAAAGGTGAAGCTAGAACATCGTTGGGCACAATATATATCATGATCAGCCCACCGATGCCTATTTAGAGGAACACAGTGTCTTCTGGAAGGACGTTTAGGAGTAAATGCTCTGCGTGGGCGTCGTATGGAAGAAACCACCACCAGGCAAACTGACTATTAATGCGAGATGCTTTACACACATTATGACTATCACCCTCGTGTCGCCTCTTTTCTGAAAGCAGTGACTAAACAAACCTGCTGATTCAAACCTCAGCTTCCTGCACGGTAGCCACGCACGTTGCCACTACTCCAAAAGTCTCGTGATAAATTACTGATGCATAAAATCATATTAATAATCAACACCTAAAAAAAACACACTACCATCACTCTTACAACACATTTACACTGCTTCTTTTAAAAATGAAATTTAAAAAGCAACTTAGTTCAACTTTCTAATTAACTTCAAACTTCTCATTAACATCAAATAAAAGCAATTTTTATGTAGTATGAAACGAAAAATAAGCTTGTTGAATAACGACATTTTAAAATTTCCAAATTAAACAGTTTTAAAGATGGCCTTTAAATATTAAAAATATAACCTTTTCCTCTTTAGTCTTCGGCGTTGGATTTGAAATCCTACAAGCGAATGATTTGGAAGAAAAGTAATTATACTTAACTACGTGATTTACTTTCTTTTATAAAGAACAGGGCTTTGATCACTTTTGATGCTTTGGCTTCGCTGCAACTGAAACAGACAAAACGATTTAACAAAAGGAACTCTCGTTAAATATATCTGCTATAACTGCTCAAAAAATACTTTTTGCAAAATCCTGTTTCACAAAAGGAACACTTAATTGTGATGAAGGGTGCAACTAATTGGCAATTTAAACTCAAATATGGTTGTTAAAAAAGAAAAGAAAATCAGCATTCATTAATGAAAATTCTTGAATCATTTAATAATCTGAGAAAAATTATAATACCAAGCACTTCTGAGGAGAATGGTGTATATTTTCGATAATTATTAATTCATTAGCATATTTTAAAAAACGATAAATACCTATATAAAAAATATCTCACATGACATTGAGAAATTCAAAACAAATTATTTTAAATGATTTAGATTTTTGCACTTGTTTTATATTTTATCACTCAAAATTTTTAGACCTATGAGGTTTTTCAACAAATAAGCTTTATTCATAAAAATAAGTATAAGACAGAATAAGAACTGTTTTAAACAACCCGAGAATACTTTTCTTTGTTAAGCTTAAAGTACCAAAAAGGTTTTTAAAAGAGAAAAAACAGAAAGAAAGAAATATTTTATCATTAACATTTTTAGCGATGAATTTTTCATTAATATATATATTAAATTCGAATGAATATTTGATGGTTTCTTTCAAAAGACTGGCATTTTGATCTGAAGTCATTTGCAACTGGAACGGCAGATCTAGTTACCCAGATTGCACAGCATCTCCATAGCGCCACCGCAGTTTTGAACGAATATATCCATATGCTGCATCTGGAGTTTTAATCATTTTCTTCGTATATTGAGCTCAGCCTGGAATAATTCTGAGCTCAATATATGAAGAGGAAGGTGCAAACCTTCAGGTACTACTTGTTGTTTACTGATGCCGCTTGCCTTTTTTTTTTTTTACCTGAGGGGCCAGCATTCACATTCTGTCTCCTAATTTGTGAACGAACTTCTTCAAAAAATGATAACTGGGAGGATCCTTATCTTTGACCTTTAAGGAAGGACATTCCGGTCTATAAATGTATCTCATCTCAATCCTGGTATAGATTTGGGAATTTACTGTCCGGATTGATTTGAAATTTTTTTCATTTTGGAAACCCATTGTGCTATCCACCAAGCACTACAAAAAAAAAAAAAAAAAAAAAAAAAAAAATAGAGAGAATATAATCTAAATTTCTTGAGTAAGTCGTGGGGATTACGATCACAAAAACAATCACTAATTATTGTAGAATATTTGGAATTTATGTTATTTATAATTGAAATTTGAACCACTGGTGTGATTTGGTAGTTAAACGTGTTGAAATTTGAATTTGGTGAAACTACGATGTCTGTCAATCGAGCAAACAACAAATTCTCGTATATACACTGGGATGATCACCATACTATCTGTAGGCCAGGAAATTACTTAATAAAAAAAATTAAAATTAAAGTGTTCCCATGAATCAGAAAGTGACCCACTTCTTGAAGCCGCTATAGGTCTTTACAATATCTTTAGTTTGAACATTTAAGTTAGTGAAGTTGGAAACGCGAAGTAAAAAAAAAAAAAAAAAGTAAATAAATAAAATAAAAGCACTGCTTCTGCAATAAAGTTTGCGTAGACGTTTAAAAATGTTTTTAGAGTCAACATAATTTTTTACTTTTTGTTCCGCGATTTTACGGTTATAAATTAAAGGTAGCTGCGTCAGAAAGACAAAGATAATCCATCAAAGTTATATTATCTCTAATTGTCCTTGTTACCTTTACTACTAATCTATCAATGCTCATTTCGCTTTGATGTTTTATGGTTTTCAAGATAAAATTACGGGTATTTCCCTTATGCTGTTATTTATGTTTCATGTTATCACAGAAGCCATCGTTAAGGTTTTATTATAATTTAACATTACTGTTTGATTAATATAATTCATTTACTGGCAGATATGAGTAAACTTAAATTGAAAGTTGTTAAAATGTAAAATATGCTTATAAATTAACAGCAAAAATGATACACCGAAATGAAAAATGTACTGTTGACATGATGTGAATATGTTTGCCTTACTTATCTCAAGACAAATTCCAAAATTTTCCTCTCGGTATTCGCTGAAAAGATTTTGTCGGGAATTCATAAATAAGAATAAACATTTTTTTCCCTTCAAAACACTGGAAATTTTGTGTTATTTTTAACACCATTTCATTTTGAATGCTTAATGAAAAGGGAAAATAATAACATTTATTAGTTAATTTTTTTAAATTTCTCGTTGTAATTTTTCTTTTTTTTTTTTTTTTGCCGTTTGAATGAGGAAACAAGTTTTTATTTTTTTCCCTGTCATTTGTAAGTAAAAGAGTTTTGAAGATAAAAATCAGAATATTTTAAGAAAAAGTCTTTTATGCAAGAAAGTGAGGTACATTGAATTTTTACTTAAAGGAAAAATTAATTTTTTAAGAATCGCCGAGGAATTACTTTTTTATAACATATTTACAACTGTCTTTATTGAAATGCTTATTTATTTATTATTATTATTATTATTTTTTTTTTTTTTGAAAATTCTAAATTATGACATTTATCATCTTGCTACGATTTTGGATCAAAATGTTCGAATAATTTATTAAATTATTTTGCTTAGAAAAATGGAAATCAGCTCTATTTTTTAACTTTTTAAAAATATGCACTGAAATGTAAAATTGGGATGTAATTAGAATTATACTGTATACTGTATATTTATACTGTATTATTAAACTGTTTACTTATACTGTTCTATGGACTCCACTAATTTACCGTAGTGTTGTCCACCATTATTAAGATTGCAACAAAAGTGAGTTCTCGGCTATTTCCAAGAGTTCAGGTACCATGCACTGGGAATTTTTAGAAAATATTTTCCAATTTCCCACATCGAGTAGATTAATAATAAAAATTCAAAATATTTTCATGTTAAAAAAGTTTTCTTCCTCATATAAATATCAATATGAATACATAGATACTTATTTTTCTGTCTATATAGAGTCATACAAAATCAGTTTTAATCTTTTAATTAATTCTACTTATTATAATTAAGTTTTCATAAACTTCCTCGTTATTTATGCATCACGATTGAATTCCTTTATTCTACCTTTTCTGTATTCATGATTTTGTTTTGGATTTTAACAAAAATTTCATATACTTTTTCGTGAAGATTAATTTGAAAATCAAGAAAAACATTACTAGATGATTGTTAGTTTTTTAATGAACTCTTTCTATTAGTTGAGTAATTATAATTATTTGTGTTCAATACACAAACTCAGAGGTTTTGTAAATATTGAATAGCTTGGATCAAAACAAAGAAAGATCGAACTATAAGAAAGTTGTATTTCAGTCATCATGTAACAGTTTGGAAATTTTATCTATTCTGTGGTTGTTATATCTGGTTTTCATCTAATAAAAATATTATTAGATCACTGTTAGTTGTTTCAATGAACTCGTTCAATAGTTAAGTATTTATAATTATTTGTACTCAATACATGAACTGAGTAGTTCTGTAAATATTGAATAGCTTGGATCAAAACAATTGGTCAAAGAAAGTCTTATTACATCTTATGTAATAGTCTTATCATGTAATCTAGCTTGAAAATTTTATTTATTCTGTGGTAGTTTTAAAAACTTTTAACATTAAGTGGTTTGATTGGATTGTACAAACTGGATTTTGTGTCTTACAAAAATGCTTATCTGGCCAACGAATGTTTAATATAATATATCACATAAGGATTTAATGATGTAAAAGTCCAACAATCAACTAATCCATCTCCTTCATAATCAATTAATTAAATCAGAGATGCACAGACCATGGCTCACTGAAGCCTTTCTGGAGGAATACCACATCAACTCTACATTTTACTTAAACATATAATTGGTACTTTGTTTAAATGATTTTCAGGTTTCGATATATAAGGATATGGGAACATTATTTAGCTTTAGATTAGTAAAAAAAAAAAATTCTAAATGTAACAAAAATATTTATTCAATATTTTTTTAAATTTTATTACAGGCAAGAAGATGAGATATGATGGGTACATAAGTACAATAAATTGATAAGTACTATTCCCATCTAAGCAATTTTATCACTGCGATTTTAATGGTCAAAAGCATATTCCATTTTAAAATTGCATTAAATAAAATAAATGTGGTCTTTGTAAGATTTATAATTTTTGCAAGGTTTCTAAATGTGGTCTTTGCATAAGAATATGGCGCCTGTTTCAATCGACATATATTTGTAATTAAATATTTTTAGATATGTCTTTACATTTTAAATATATTTTTAGATATGTCTTTACATTTTAAATATATTTTTAGATGTGCATTTATTAACAATATTTTTCTGAACATCGGTGGGCTCATGTTTCACTTATGCATATCACGAACAGCCTACCGATGGGTGAGGAGAGGAAGATATTGCCTAAGAAACTTTTAAGGATAACTGCTCTACATTTGCATATCATATGAGAGAAAACTTCACCAGGTATCCTGATTATCGATGCAAGACGCTTGATACATGAAGGTATAATTTCCATTGGGCTTGCTTGTTTCTGAAAGCAGTTACTGCAAAGAACGCCACCAGTAGATTCGAGTCTGGGTCTTCCTGCACCCTAGCTACTCAAGTTATCATTGGGCCTTGAGTTGGACATGTTTAGACTTAAATATAAAAAATCAGTTATTTTGCGCTTGGTTACTACAAAAAAACCCAACTAATAAAATACTTGTAAAATTAATGTAATACAGTCTCCTCATCAAATTCTTTGATATCTCATATATATATATATATTATCTATTTTTATTATGTATGAAGAAATGAAATCTATACAGATAATTTTCAAGTTTTTTTTATTGCATGGCCCACGGATAAGTTATAGTGTGTATATGCGGCCCATGGCCGTTACAAATCTGGGCATCCTTGAATTAGATAATGTCTGAAATTTATAGGTCATCTATTTACTAAAAGGAAAATCATTGCAATTCTTAATTGCACATGCATTATTCTCTAAAAACTGATAATTACTCAGTGGTAAATGGGTACTGCTACACTAAGCGGCCACTATTTATAGATATAAAATATACGGTTGCACAAACTGAAGCAAATAAATATTTGATGCTGGGATTAAAAAAATTAATATGGCTTGACAAGTGCGGAAGATAAGATTCTGTAATTACTTTTTCTGATAATCAAGTTAGATACCGAGAAATCCTTGAGGATGACCAGAGCAACCTCCACAGATTTCGGGTCATCCCGTCAGACGTCCTGGCATGACTAAGAATATTAGATGAGCCTGACGAGGACAACGTGCAGATTTAGGGTAACAGGAAAAATTCGTTGAAGTATTCGATTACCAATATGCTAAAAATCGCTTAATTATATTTTTATTAGGACAACGGGCAGATTTAGGAATACAGCAAAAAAATTCGATTACCTATGTGCTTTTCCTAAAATCGCTTATTTTTATTTTTATTAGGACAACGGGTAGATTAAGGAATACAGGAAAAATTCGTAGAATTATTCGATTACCTATGTGCTTTTAATAAAAATCGCTTATTTTTATTTTTCTAAATTGGGAGAGATTTTCAATTAATAATTATGAAAAAAAATTACACTGGAAAAAGATATTTTTATTGTTACAGAAATGTTTGTTGCTTGAAATATTTTCGTTCCCATTTCAAATACTGTTTCAACCACTGAGATTCAAATTCATTATTGAAACAACTGTGGCTTGGAGTAAAAATGATTATTTTTTCAATGGGGAGGGGATCATTTACATTTCTATGAGTTTGACCCAAGAATTGGAGAAGGTTTTTGAATACTTTGCAACAAGATTACCATTTTGTAGGTTAAACTTTGGTCCTATGCGACACGGTAATTTAGAATAAATTGTACCATAACCAACATTTGGGGATTTCGCATGCAAGCGTTTACAGGACTGTGTGGGATATATGGAATGGTGAGTCATTTTATTAAGTCGATAATAGTATATTAAATTATTATTAACTCATTAAATTAATATCATCATTTCCTTACAATTCTCAAAATGTACAAAAAATTGTCATTTATGGTATATAATTTTTTTAAATGTTAGTTTAAGAAGATTAAATCACATTATACAGTCCACTGTCAATCTGTCAATGTTTTTTTTAAACAACGGAATAGTCCTCCGACAAATGCTGAATTTCAGAACAATTTTACGGGTAACAGCATCGTATTTTTTGTGTCGTATGAGAGGAAGCATAAAAATATCCCGCCAGGTAGTATAAACAATCGATGCGAGACGATTATACTATACGTTGTTACAGTCGCCAACAAATTTTCTCGTTTGTAAGCCGGCCTGAATCAGTGCATTTGTAGTTATGTTTCAAGAAAAAGAATATTGATTTACATTATACTATTAATATAAAAACGAAACAGATTTTTAAAGATGCCCTAAATTTTGTTCGAAACATGTACATTAGAATAGTACTTATTATAAACTTGTTAGTACATTATATATAATATAAAAATTAAATACTTTTTTTAGAACTTTGTACTTTATTTGTATAATGAAAATATAGCTTATTTTCTTTTATATAAATAAAATGTTGTCAGTTGAAGTTCAAGAAAAAGTATTTTTCCTTTATTTAATTAAAATTATGTTTTTTGAGATGATTTATTTAATATATAATATGCAAAAAAATTAAATCTTTATGATTTGTAATTCAATTTTTTTTTCACAATTAAATTCATCATCGACACAAATATAATGTTTTCTTAGAAATATGAATTGAAGACATTTCTTGAGATTATGAATTTTGTAACTACGCAAGTTATTTTGACCACAACAATTATTTTCATGCAAGAAAAATTATCGTTTTAATCGTTAAAGATATAATTTACCTTTAGAAAATGTTAGTTAATTCAATTATTTTCTTTCATGCTACAACCTCTACGGGCAATTTCACATTTGTCTGAAGATGTAAAAAAAGTTCAAAATATTTTTGTTCTTTCTATGATTGCATTTGAATTATTTTCAGCATTGATTCAATCTGCATTGATAAATGTTAATCAACAACCAAGAGCTTTTATTATATAATAGAGTAAACATTGCGTAGGTTGTAATTCAATTTTTTAAACAGCGACTCATTAGAAAACTCTTCCGGCAAATCAATCATTTCTAGTATCTAGTTCTCAATTCTAGAACTTTTATATCAACAAAGAAGTGTTCTGTACGCAAAAGAAAATTACGAAGAAGTCCGTCCAGTTTGTTGAATCAAAACATTATGGATATAAACAAGCCTTGTATGTTCTAAATGTTGCATGTTCTTAAAACATGCATAATTTTTTAATTAATATACTTTTAAATATACAATCTTATAGTATTCATAATTTTACATTCAATTTAATAATCAAATATATACAGTTTTAAACAAAATTGGGCATTTTTACAATTACAAAGCGTTAAATAAAACTTAGATCTGTGCTTGTAATTAATTAATTAGATAAGTAATAAAAATAAATTTGAATTTTACTAATATTAAAAATAGGAGGCAATAATCTTAAGATGTAGCCAAAAATATATAAAAGAAGAAATGATAATTAAAAAATACAAGTCGTATATTATGAAGAAAAAACTGTTTTTTATTGATACAAATTTTATTAAATTCAAATCTGTGATCCTTTATATTAGACTTATATTGTATTAATGTTATGTACAAAAGTAAAATTAATATTTGTTTATAAGGATTTTGTTAGATAATGAAGGCACTTGTATCAGTACAATGAGCTTCGTCAAAAAATATATAAGCGCGTATATCTACTTACTTTTTTGAACAACTAACTTAGTAATAAATTTCAATCAAATTTGCAACTTAATGATGGAATTGATCAATTTAAATTGCATATACACTAACGTAAAATAAAAACCCTACACCCAGAAGAAGCTGTGCTAGATAAATGCAATTTGGAGACATGCTTATACATCTGAAAGATGGCGTTTATTAAAATTTTGCACAAGACGAATAAGAGTGTCGCTATGAACATGAAAATAACATTTGTTTAAGTACGCGATGTAAGCGCTTAAAGACGGGCAACTAGTGCTTTATAACTAGTGTTATGCATGAGTGTTATTTATGTTCCAGATTGGGCGCTATGAGATAGATTTGAGCCAATAATGCCTTAAAGGAGAGGAAGAAGTCAGTATCAGCAGTTTACTGAGTTTGAACGCGGCCATGTAATAGGGCTACGAGACGGTGAATTTTCTATTAGCGATATTGCAAAAAAGACTTGGCAGGGTTGTATCCACTGTCCATGATGTCATGGGAACGTATTGTGTCATGAAAACTGGGGTCCTGCCAAATATGGAAAACTATTGAGAGGGACTAAAAATTTAGAATCATCCATAACCAGCGCCGACCGTTGCTGATTTGGCTAACCACATGAAACACAATATGACATACGCACAATAATGCATTTGTAAGGCACAATGTCACAATAGCATTCAAAATGGTGAAAACTGCAGCGGTTATTAATGTGCTACTATTTCACATTTGAAATGGTCCTTGTCGAGCATTTTTAATTGTGACCTTGAAATAGTCAAATAAATATGTTACCTAGACAAATGCTTCGTCTAAATTTTGATGCCTCTAAATTAATTTCTTTTTTGGCGCTGGGTTTTCATTTTCTGTTAATGAATTCGTCGTTTTTAAAACTTTTGACATTTTTCACACTTGACAGTGAATTCAATTGTCATCTATTGGAGGACTCTTTTTGAAACAAAGGAAAACATTTAGAACCCCTGTATTTTGTGACTGAAGAGTCATTTGTTTTAATTTTTATCAAAACTGTTTTAACATTTAGATCTTCCTCTTTTAAACTGAACCTCATCCATTTCAATAGCTTAAAAGTTGAGAAAATTATAACCATAACAGATATAAAAATATACAGAAAGTCAACTTGATCAAAATTTCGTATACTTATGTACTGAGCTATGCATTCTTCATGAAAATGTTTCTTTAATATAAAAATTGCTTGAACAAAAGTAATGTAACCAATAAACAATGTCTTTAAATTGTTCATTAGTTCCACTCGGTTAATATTTTAGCCTGAAAGTGTGCAAAAATTAGGTACTAATTTTACTGAAAATTAAAAGTCATTTTTGAATAAGGCGATATATGTTTACACACAAAGATATTTTTATATTTCTTAACATTCTATTCAAAATCATTCAATTTTTAATTCTGATTTTAAGGATCAAATTTATGATTTTTTTTTCGTTTAAAAGAAGGAACACAGTGTGAACTTTTTTTCCATTTATTTTCTTTTTTTTTCTCAGTTGGTTTTTTTGCTCAGAGCAATGTCCCCATTATGCTTTCAAGTGACCTTCCTTGGTGAACAGCACTACTCAAAACATTGCTTAGTCCACCCACTTTCCCCGTCAAGGTTAAACAGGTAAATGCACACGCCTAAGAAGTGATAAGACTAAATGTGTTTTATTTTCTTTTTCTTAATGTGTACTTGTTTTTTTTTAAGGTCAGTTACTTTTTTTCCCTAGAAGATATGAGTAACTTTGGTTTAATATTTTTAGGAGAAAAAATTTTCGAGGATCATATACGTTGAAAATTGCTTCATGTGTGAAATTTTAACAGTATTGATACACTCATGTGATGATTTTCATTTATTTATTGTAAAAACTCTGAAAAATTGATTTTATTAAAATGATTTTTAAATTTTCAGGATATGAAAATTCTGCAGGTTAATTTTTATAAAAATGAACAAAATTAAAATATTTAAAAAATTAACCTGCAGGATTTTTTTCATAAAACTATGATTTTGTTAGCGAGTTTTGATTTTTGTCTCATTTAAATTTTGAATACAAAAAATAAGTGAATTAGATATTCATTCATTTGTGTTACTTCTTCCATTTTATTACATCCTTTACATTCTATTTTTTACTCAGTTTTTGATTAACAGCATTTGAAAATATTTATGTAATGAAATATTTTAATATTTCAAGCAAATTCGATTAGTAAAAGAAAACTCTCAAATTTTCTAAAATGTATTTTGCAAGCTGTCATATCAGTAAAATCATTCTCATTTTTAAAATATGCGATAGTATATACATATATATATTTCCTCCGGCAACATGACTTGAAAACTAAAAGAATTTTTTTCGAAGCTCAGCAATTTTCTCAAACTAATTTTTTTATGCCTTCTCAAGATATTTTTCTGCTGACTCAAATCCCAATTCATAATCTTTACCATTTACAATGCTTGAATATTCAAACATGATAACTTACTTCTTTATTAAAGGTTATTGAGAAGATAGAAATAAACCTTGTCAAATTTCGATTTCATTTCTGATTTTAAAATCAGAGATTTTTGTGGTTTACCGTTAATTATAAATTAATCATTTTCAATATCTGAAAAATTTTCATAAAATTAATTTTTTTCCAAGAAGTTTCTTCATTAACAAAGAAGAAGATAATTCTCTCTGTTTTTAAATGCAATAAATTATCTTATAAACATTATAAAAGATTATATAACAAAATTATTAGATCAAATATATGAAATGTGTTAAATATACAGAAAACCAGGCCAAGTATCTTTTGTAGATTGATGTGCACTGTGAATCATTGCAATGCTAAACAAGACTTTTTTTAATACTCAAAGGTATTTTATTTATTTCTCTTGTACTTTTAATTCTTAACTAGATGATATGTACTCGTAATATGCATTTACGAAAATACTTTATACTTTAAAAATTTTTTTAAATAAGTTGTCGGCGTTTTGGTATTTAATACTTTTAAAAAACCTTCAATACCTTTTTTCTTTTAATATTTTTCTTTTAAAAGTATTAAATACTTTTTTCTTTTAATACTTTCTTTTTTTCCTTTACTTTTCTTTTAATACTTTTATTTAAATTTCTTTCTTTCTTTTTTTTTTAATTAAAAATATTTTTTGTTTGTCAATTAAATATCATAAAATATAACAATGTATAAACACGCATGAACATCATAATTTATTTAACAAAGGGTGAAAATACAAACCAATGTATCACTGTTGTATGTTATTCATATATACTATAACAAACCTTTATGAAATTCTGTAAGAGATGAAAGCTATTTATGCAAAATTCCATTAGCTAGCAATGAAAGAAACAAATTTTGAATTTTGCAGCGTGAATGAGCTTGAATGACATAACCCATGTATAATGAAAACAATATAAGCATTGAAGCTGATAAATATCATAACAACTATTTAGTTATCAATTCTCTTTGAGATAACTTTGCTTGCTTACTCATAACAACTACTGACAATGCTGCGTTACTTTTAACCACTTAGTAGAGGAACTGAATGTTAATTTACCAGATGACAATTATTAAGAGAATTACTGTAATATATAATTATTTAATCCTACGAAAATTTAAAAATAATTTTAATAACTTTGCTTACGTAACAAACTACTGACAATGTTGAGTTACTTTGACCAGATGGTAGAGGAACTCAATGTAATAATTACCCTGTAATACATAATTATAAGAGAACTATTGTAATACATAATTATTTAAACTGATGAAAACTTAAAATTAAGTTTATTTACTAAGAAAATGGCTTTGAATGCACTGGTGATAATTGAAATTAGAAGCATTATGAGAAAAATATATTTTCCTGATGAATTATTAGACCTATTAGATTAGATTTTTAGATTTTATTTACTGTGTAAAAGCTTATAATGAGAAATTAACACTTGACACTTAAATTCACACTTTAAATTGACTTCAGCTACATTTAAAAAAAAGTTTAAATTATAATAATCTTCAAAATTAATGACGTTTTATTTGAAGTGCTTAAAATATTGCAAAATCAGAATCGTTTAATCGCTTCCATATCTGTAATTTGAGGAGAATTTTGGACTAATTAAAACATTTATTTTTTTTTTATCGAAAATGCTATAATGCATAGGTCTAATTGATTATTTCTTAACTTGTATAACTATAATGCTAGAATAATACATAAACTATTTTGACATATTTATTGGAGCACTGTCAAATTTCTTTTTTTTTTTAATTTTCTATTCTGGTTTTATTCGTAATTGACAGCCACATCATCAATACTTGGAATTTTAGTGTGTGTTAAGAAACATTTAACAGGATGCTGAAAATGGTATGAGGTGATCATACCAGTGATGAATCGAAAAGGAAACAGAAAGAACAGTGAAGAAACGAAATAGATGAGGAGAAAGCAAGCAAGTTTCGCTTCTACAACGGAAGATAATGAATAGATTGACAGAAAACTTAACTACGAGAAGAAATAAGAGGAGAGTATCAAGTCAGATACTTAGTGAGTA
>BPLR01016677.1:0-19247 GCA_021605095.1 Caerostris extrusa | reverse complement strand
GTTACGTATTGCTTTCACTGAAATTTGTAATTTAAATAGTTTCCACTAGAACAGAAATGCGAAAATTAATCACCCCGTATAATTAAGTTGCACACAATCAAAGAATTATTAATCCAAAATAAAGTCATTTCCAAAAATTTAATTAATTTGTAACAATACTCAATTAAAAGGATTTTAAATGAAACGTAAAATATCAATTTAAAAGAATTGAAAAGAAAATACGAACTTTAACAATAATGAAATTATTCTGAAACGATTTCTTGACAATATACAGGTGATTACAATTAAAGTCCCACATTCAAAATGGTGTAAAAAAAGAACCACTTCATCACAATGTGTTCAAATTTGAACGGAAGATACTTGAAGAAGAGAGAAACGGTACGGTATCAAAACATTCCTTAATGTATTAATAGATGGCATTGTAAACGGCATATAGAAAGGAATTTTGAAGCCTGAGACATTTTGCATCGAAATTACAACTTATTTGGTGAGTTGCACATTAATCCAACAGTGTTCAATAAGCCAGATTGTTTAGTTTTTTCTTTTGACGGAAAAAGACTTACAATACAATCAGCTGTTAAGACACTGTTAGTGGTAAGCCCATCCACCACAGAAGATTATACAAAATTAGTTGGGAAAATTGTAGGAACCTTTTTTGATGTCATGCCGTTTTTCCCTTCTTCAAGTATCTTCAGTTCAAATTTGAACTCACTGCGAGGAGTGTCTCCTTTTTTCACAGAATTTTAAAAAAGTAGGACTTTAATGATAATCACCCTTGCATTTGAAAGGCAAACTCTCATTTCCTCTTAATACATTGAAGATTCCGTACACTAAATTGTACACAATCAAAGCAATTATTAGTCCAAAATAAAGCCATTTCTCAAAATTTAATTAATTTGTGCTGAATCCTCAATTAAAAAGGATTTTAAATGAAACGTAAAATATCACTTTAAACGAATTTAAACGAAAAGCGAATCTTAAAAATACGCTCATGTCCATAAATTAAGGATAATGAAGTTCAGGCAAAGAAAGAGACAGAAGCAAAACAAATTTGACTTATTTGTAAAAGTGTATTTATTAAACAAAAAGTAAAGAGCAAAAAAGATGCTACATGATTGACATAATTAATAAAAATTGCGATTTTTACTCCCTGGAGCAAATTTCAAAAAATAACCTATTTACAAAAAACAGTATAACATGGTTAGTATGATGGTTAATATGGAGTATGTCTCCCGGACGATGCAATACAGGGCCTTACAACGCCTAGGCATGTTGAGTATCAAATTATCAATCTGATCTTGGGGAATATTACACCACTCATCAAGCAATGCCCTCCGAAGTTCCGGTTGACAGGCGGGAGGGTTGACGGGCTGCAATTCGTCGGCCAAGCATATATAACACATGCTCTATTGGATTCAAGTCCGGTGAGTATGCTGGCCAATTCGTACGGGTGATATCCTCCAATTGAAGGCATTCGTCTACAATGTTTGCACGGTGAGGACGGGCGTTGTCATCCATAAACAGAAATTCAGCACCCATGGCGCCTGAAACAAACGTACATATTGTTTCAGAATGACATCCCGATAGATGTGGCCTGTCATCGTTACACTCTGAACATGCAGGTCAGTTCTGGAACCAAGAATAATTCCTCCCCAAACGAGCCATTCTGCACCACCGTAACGCTGTCGTTCAATGGTGTTCTCTTGGTGGTAACGGGTACCTGGCACTCTCCATATGAAAGTTCGGAGAGAATCAGACTGGAAACTAAACCTGGACTCGTCGGAAAACATCACACAAGACCACTGTTGCGGTGTCCACAATGCATGCTCTACTCCAGATTAATCGCAGGCGACAGTGAGTTGCGGTAAGTGGAACACATCTGACAGGCCTACGACATATAGGCCAATGTGCCCTAAGCGTCTGCGTTGAAACTGTCGTACCGGTAGCTGAAGAGAGCTGACGAGGCAGGTCTGATGCTGTACTCCGTCTGTTTCTTTTGACAGTAACTGCTAAATACCGGCCTCATTCGGCGTTGTAACTCGGGGGCGACCTGAGCTGTAACATCTACTCCCATTACCATCATCTTGGAATCGTTGCCAAAGCCTGGAGATGACACTCTTGGCGATTCAAGTTCCTCGGATACTTCCAGCTGAGTATGTCCACATTCCAGTCGTCCGATAATTCTACCACGTAAAAATCATCCAAATGCTTCCTTTGTGCCATAACTATGCGGTTATTACACTGAAAGGCTTTTAAAGCGTTTGTGAATAATTTTACTTCTTTGCCACCATTCCTTATATGTACCCCTCTCTTACAAACTCGTCATTGTGACGTACTATCCCGCCATCTGGTGGTTTCCTGTAATTTGCATATTCTTCTTCAAGATGTGTGTGATAATTCTACAGGTGAAATTTTTATTTTTAGAGTTCAATTTCTGTTTGATTCTGAATTATCCTTAATTTATGGACATGAGTGTAAAAGTTTATTCTGGTGCTAAATATTTATTTTCACTCAAAATGCTGTAGAAAAAGAACCACTCATCCCAAGGAGTTCAAATTTGAATTGAAGATACTTAAAAAGGGGGAAATGGTACGGTATCTAAAAGATTTCCAAAGTTTATTAATAGGATGACATTGTAAGCGGTACAAAGAAAGTGAATTTGGCTGTCATGAAAATTTTGAATCAAAATTACAACGTATTTGGCATGAGTTGAACATGTTCAACTCCTATGTCATTCATGTAGTGTTAAATGTGCTTGATTATTTCGGTTTTTTTGACGGAAAAGACAGACAAATTCATTCAGCAGTTGTGACACTGTTAGTGGAAAGCCCATCCACCACCCAAGGCCATTCAAAATTGAATGGGAAAAATTGGTGGAACTCTTTTTTGATTTCGTTTCCACCTTCTTCAAGTATCTTCAGTTCAAATTTGGACTCATTGTGACGAGTATTTCTTTTTTTTTTACAACATTTTGAAAGTCAGACTTTAATTATAATCATCCTGTATTTGAAAGGCAAACTCTCATTTATTCTTTCAATTCATTGAAGATTTCGTATGATTAAAGTTGTACACAATCAAAGGAATTATTAATCCAAAATAAAGCTATTCTCAAAATTTAATGAATTTGTGCTCAATTCTCAATTAAAAAGGATTTTTAAATGAAACGTAAAATATCATTTTAAACGGAATTTAAAAGAAAACGCGAATCTTAAAAATAAAGAGGAATAAAATTATTCTGATGCTAAATATTTATTTTCGCTTAAATCTTCGCTGGGCTTTTCTTTGCACACATGTACCCATTTACGAAAGGGCACCTTTCCAGAGAAGAATGCGTTTATTTTTAGTTTTATCCGTGTGCATTTACGAAAATCAAATTACGTCATTTAATCTGGAAACGCAACATAAAATTGGCATTTCGAGTAAACTTTACTGGAAGTTAAAAAATGAGATTTTTACTTAATGAAACTGTTTACTACAGGAAAAGTAGATAATTATTCGAAAGGAAAGAATGTTTTGTTTTTTAATCTTTTAGAGAAGAGCCTTGAATAAATGCACTTAAAAATGTTAGCAACAAAATACGATGTGAGTGTATTTTAATACATTAATTTCGATAATAAGGGGGCGGTAACAAATTAAAAATTTATTCTTTTTTAGTTTCTCGTACGTGTGTTTGTTTGTGTAATTTAAATATTTATATGTTAATCCTGTCTCTACTATATATAAATTTCAGAGAAATATGTCAAAATAGTTAAGTCAAATACCGTAGAAGTAAATAATGTGATAAAATAACAAAAACAAATTTTTATAATTATTCTAGTTTTATCAATAATAATAATAATCACAATAATAATAGTAGTTATTATAGTTTAAACAACAATAATATTAATTCCGAGAATAATATTAATTATTCTTGTTTTAACAAGAATAATAATAATTACGACAATTATTGTTTTAATAAAACAATAATTACAATAATTCTAATTATACTAGTTTGAACAAAAATAATTGCAGGAATATTATTAATTATTATTGTTTTAATAATAATAATAATTACAATAATATTAATTATTCTTGTTTTAGAATAATATTAACAAGAATAATGTTAGTTATTCTGGTTTTAACAAGAATATTAATTATTATTAAGAATAATTACAATTATGGTTTTTTGTTCATTAAATAAGAATAATTATAGCAGCAATTCATAATGCTGCCAAAGAACACTGTTATTGTACTATTAATAAAACTCCTCACCATATCTAGTTTATTTTTTATTTCTTTTTTTTTTTTTTTCTGTTTATTTATTTTTTTAATTTTTTTTTTATTTTATTTTATTTTTTTTTGTTATTTTTAATTCGTTTCAGCCAGATTTTTTATTTAATATCCACATTCGCATTTTCGGTTTATGAGGCTTAGGTTAGGCTGTTTTCTTTCATTCTTATGCTTTAACCGACACTAAAGAAACTGATAAATAACTGCTTATGGCTTTATGTACTGCGTTTAACCGTTTAAACTTTTTAACTCTGCGCATTGTTCTCTTGGGTTTAAAGGCTTCTGTAGATAATATTTATGATGAGGAAAATATCACCAGAAATCGGGTGCTTTATTCTAAAAAAAGTTTCTTTTTAGAATAAACCCAAACTCGAGATGAAATCTCGAATATTTATTTAAGTAATAACAGTAGAATGTTCTAAAAGGTTTCTTCTACGAGACATTATTATTTCACTTTTTTGTTTAAAATTTTTGCATGCATTTATGTAAAGAATTTAAATATGAATTTTGAGTAATAAATAAAAAATATGTTAAATGTTATAAATAAATTTTTTATAATGATTTTGTATTATATGTTATAAACCCTTTATATAATACATATAATTTTCGTACAAACATATAATATATATTATATATTTAATACATATAAATTATTTTTATAATACATATTATAAATATATATATACTTTCATACCGTACATATAATTTTTCTATATAAAATATATTTCTGTACGAATTAAAAATACAAGGAGTTTGTGACAGTTTCTGTAGGTAACGAAGAGACTGTAACGTCTGGATCCATACCGGCTTCAAAATTAGGGTTACTTTTAGGTTCATGGGAGCACTTTATATATATATATATATATATATATATTATATATATATATATAAAATGAAAATTAAGGATATAAATTAGATACTGTTCACTAACTGCAGTTCACTCCGCTAGAGAATCAAAGAAAGAGAGGATACTATAGATAATCTCGAGTCTATGACGAATCTAATGCACTGGTCTGCGGCAGACCTTAATTATCACACGCTGTGATGCACGAATCATAAAAGGCTCACTTTCTAAACAGGTGGGAAATCTTCGGTCTATTCAGAGAAAAAAGAAAATGAATACTTCTGATTGACTAGTCTCAGAACTCTCTCCCTTTTCAAGACAATCCGTCAAGGTGGGGGAGGGGGATCAGCTTCACTTTTCACATTGGAGTAGACATTTCTCAACTCGTGGGATATCACCAATCAGGATGGAGCAACTCATAGTTTATCATATTCATCTGAAGTAATGTTTCGACCTGTGAAGATCGTACAGACATTCGCTAATTTCTGAGTCATTATACATGATAACGAATATCTGCTGTCAGAATTGAGTGACAGGTTGTTCTCATTAATACAAAACACTGATTGCATGTAATATAACAATCCACAGTCAAAGCTCGCTACTGTGAAATTTGAGTGGTGCTTTATTATACATTTGTCAAATAGCATAATAATAAAATTCTGGGAATGAAATACCAAAACTCTTCTCGTAAGGAAAAAAATGCTACCAGTCATACCCAATTATTTTTGACAAAAACTATTCTAAAAGTGGTATTGTTAGGATACAAATAATTCCATATTAAAAGATGGCGGATAAAAAATGGTTTTGAGTTAAATTGAAAATAAACCATCCTTTCAAAATTAACGGAATAATTTTTAGTCTATTATATATTTTCCCTCTGAATCGGTTAGACTAATTTTCTTTGATAAATAAATAATTCGATAGTAAAATAATTCTTTAAAAACCAGCTAAAGTCAAATTTAAGAGTTCATCTAAAATTTAAAACAAGCACGAATTGTTATCTCCGAAAAATTAATTCAGTCCTTCCTTGCCAGAAGACCACTTCCACTCGAACCAATCAGAAAGAAGCGTCTACGTGACCAAATTGGATTCTTTGATAGTGTAAATATTTATTATCACTCAGCAAACTACCCTATCGATATCCGATTCTACCGCGAAACATATTGATATATCGATTTTTTTACCCTACATCGATTCAGTTAACACTCGGAATTGAAAACGACGACACATCTTTTTATTAATTCAGAAAGAAAAAAGAAATGAAAATGAAGGTTAGTTCTGGAGATAATAGAAAAATTGTGTCGTATTTATTTTTTTGTTGTTATTTTTTTCTTCCCTTTCTCTCAACCAATGACCTTTCTTCTTCCAAACCCACCAATCAGTGGCTTTCTTTTCACTTGATCGTTGCTTGAAGTGAATTTATATGGAAATAATATGCAATAGTTGCTTTGAATAATGCAACGAAATGCGGATGCATAATCCAGGCATGGTAGTTTTAGAAGATTCGACGCCATTTTTTTTTTCCTATTAAATAGGCGAAAAGTTTTCTGACTGATTTTGGTTATTTTTTATTTTTATGCATGGCATCTTTTCTTGTTTTCATTAACTCGGGTTTTTGAATACATTTGAGACTTAATTTATTCATTGATGTATTTGAAGTAAATGATACGAATAAAAAAAATTAAAAAAAAAATGCTAGAAGAACATCTCAAAAGTTATAAAGAATTCGTAAATAGTTTTTTTTCCGAATGTTAAATTTGTAACTAAGGTCAGCATTGATTTAAATACTGTAATGTAATGAATAAATAGTGTATGTAAATGAGAAATAAAATAGAAGAGTAAAAATTTATTTAAAATCATTACAGTTATAGATAATTCAATATTTGAGTACAAGTTAGTTTTAATTTAATTCGTTTTAATCATTTCAACAAGATATTCATTTATGTTATAAAAACGGGGAAAAAAAAGATTTTTGATTAAAAGTAAAGGATTTTTAGATTAAAATTTTGCGTGCAATTGCTTATTTAAATAAAACTTATGCGCATCTAGTTCAAAACAACCGATATTAGTTCTTAATTAAAATATATTGTTAATTATTAATTAAATTATTTAAGAAAATGTTAATATTTATAAATATTAGTATACATTCTTAATATATTGCTAGAAATATCTTTGCATTTAGTAGATGTCCGTGTTTATTTCAACTAGTTAAATAGCTTTTGGATTTAATTATTGTTTGATTTTTTTTTACTGGGATTATTTTTTTAATATGAATCTATCATGGGCTAAAAGTAAGGTAGGTGCAGATTAATGTAGGATGTTAGATTCTACTGATGGTATAAACCAGGGGTGGCAACCTGAGGCCGCATGCGGCCCGCCTTGAACTTTATCACGCTTTTATAAAATATATTTATTTTATAATGGCCAAAGTAGTTTAAACCAATATATTAAAATATACATTACTTGCGCATCCCTATATTTCGAAAATTAACTGTAGAAATTATGGGAAAAATTTTCCTTCACTTTAAAATAATATTCTTGCGAATATAGAAATAGATATTGCCTGTTTTATTCATGATTTTACAGATATGAGTTCGCAGAATAATAAAATTATATAGAACAAATACGATGCAATACCAATAACGATAACCACTAATTCTAATTACGATTACAACACCCATTATGATGTGCAAATAGCCAAATTGCGATCGATTTGCAAAAGCTAAGTGAAAGAGCGGATAAACAAATATCGCACTAGTAAAATAAATATTTTTTCATAATTTCATTTTTTCTTCATTTCATTTATATTTGTATACCATTTTAACACTATATATTTCACGTTTTAATATCCTTAATATTATCTATGTTTACATGTAAGTATAATAGCAAACACAATAATTATACCTCCTTATGTTTAAATTTTTCATTCCAAATAAATGTGTATAGTAGGTCTAATTCTAATATAGTGATATGTAAATTTATATGCGATCCGCGGAGTTATGGTGCATTTCCAAAGTGCCCCATGATTATTTGGGTTAACCCCTGATTTAGATGAAGTTTCCTTACCTTCAAGATAATTTGATCATAAAATCATTTTTTAACTTTCACCTAAATTCATATTTAAGCATTTATAGAAAATTTAAAACAAACCCGAACAGTTATCTCCGAAAATTAATTCAGTTCTTCCTTGCCAGAAGACCTCTTCCACTTCCACCAATCAGAAAGATGCATCTACGTAACCAAATTAGATCCAAGATAGCGTAAATATTTATTATCACTCAGCAAACTACCCTATCGATATCCGATTCTACCGCGAAACATATTGATATATCGATTTTTTACCCTCTACATCGATTCAGTTAACACTCGGAATTGAAAACGACGACAAATCTTTTATTAATTCAAAAAGAAAAAGAAGAAAATGAAGGTTAGTTCTGAGATAATAGAAAATTGTTTTCTATTTTTTTTTTTTTGTCATTATTTCTTCTTTCCCTTTCTTTTCAACCAATGACCTTTCTTCTTCCAAACCCACCAATCAGTGACTTTCTTTTGTTACTTGATCGTTGCTTGAAGTGAATTTATATGGAATAATATGCAATAGTTGCTTTGAATAATGCAACGAAATGCGAATGCATAATCCAAGTATGGTAGTTTTAGAAGATTCAACGCCATTTTTTTTTTCTATGAAATAGGCGAAAAGTTTCTGACTGATTTATGTTATTTTTTATTTTTATGCATGGCATCTTTTTTGTGTTTTCATTAACTCGGAATTGAATAAATTTGAGACTTAATTTATTCATTGATGTATTTGAAGTAAATGATACGAATAAAAATAAAATAAAAAAAAAAAAAAATTCTAGAATAAAATCTCAAAGTTATACGTAAATAGTATTTTTTTTCCGAATGTTAAATTTGTAACTAAGGTCAGCATTGATTAAATACTGTAATGTAATGAATAAATAGTGTATGTAAATGAGAAATAAAAATAGAAGAGTAAAAATTTATTTAAAATCTTTACAGCTAGAGATAATTACTATTTGAGAACAAGTTAGTTTTAATTTAATTCTTTTCCAATCATTTCGTAACAAGATATTCATTTATGTTATCAAATGGAGAAAAAAAGATTTTCTTCATTAAAAGAAAAATGTTTTTAGAGTAAAATTTTAGTATGCAGTTGCTTATTAAAATAAAAATACTTATTCACATCTAGTTCAAAGCAATCAATATTAATTTTAATTAAAATACTTATGATAAATGACTAATATATTGTTATTGTTTTATTGTTAAAAATATCTTTGCATTTAGTAATTTTAATTAGTTAATAACTTTAGATCCTAATTGTTGTTTAATTTTTTTTTTTCAGTAATTATTTTTAACATGCATCTCTCATGAGCTAAAGGTAGTAGCTGCGTTCATGTTAATGTTGGCTGTTAAATGTTACTGATGGTATTGTAACGTCTCGGCGTGTACTAGACCTATAACAACTTCAAGAAGATGGCCACTTTCAGCATCATGGGAACACTTTCCTTTTATTTACAAGCACTATATATATATATATATGTATTTATACAAATACAGAACTTTGGATTATTATAATTTATTTTTTACAAAAATGAAAATTAAATATTTAAATGTGGATTCACAAATTCAAGATCAAATCAAAAGTACAGTTCACTACCAGGTCAGAAATTTTACTCCATTTACAAAAAGAAATGAAAATTAAGGATATAAATTAGTTACATAATATTAGTTCGTTCCAAGTTCGGACATTTTTTAGAGTTCTCGTGTCTACTGAATTTAAAATACCTGGTCTGCGTCAGACCTTAATTATTACATGGCGTAATACACGAAATCACAAGGGAGCTCACTTTGAAACAGGCAGAAAATCTTGCCTATTCAGTCACTTCCGAGAAAAAAGAAAAATGAACTCGTCTAGTCGTCTCGTCTCAGAACTCTCTCCTTTTAAAAACACTTTTTTTTTTAAAACAATCCGTCAAGAGCGGAGGGGGTCAGCTTTCCCTTATTTCTCATAGGAGTAGACATTTCTCAACTCGTGGTCTATCACACCATTACTGAAGGAACAACTCATATTTTATCATATTCAATTCTGTAGTTGTGTCGACCAGTGAAAGGTCGCGTAGAGTTTGCTCATTATACATAAACTAATGATGATAATTTCCTCATTATACATAATATCTGCCAATAGATTTGAGTGACAGGTTGTTCTCATTAGTACAAAACACTAATTGCATGTAATATAACTATTCACAATCTAGCTCGCTGCTGTCAAATTTGAGTGGTGCGTTTATATAGCAAATAACATGATAATAAATTTCTTGGGAATGAAATGCCAAAACTTTAATTGTGAGAAAAAAATGCTACAACCCATACCCAATTATTTTTGGCAAAACGTATTCTAAAAATAGTATTGTTGGGATACAAATATTTCCATATTGCTAAAGATGTCGAAAAAAACGGTGTTGAGACAAAAATTAAAATAAGCCATCCTCTCGAAATTAGTAGAATAATCTTACCATATATATTTCCTCTCTGAATCGGTTAGAATAATTTTCTTTATACGCCAAAAATAATTTGATAGTAAAAAGAATTCTTTAAAATACAACTAAAATCAAATATAAGAGTTTATGTAAATTTTAAAACAAGCACGAATTGTTATCTCCGAAAATTAATTCAGTCCTTTCTTACCAGAAACCCACATCCACTTGAACCAATCAGAAAGATGCATCTACGTGAACAAATTGGATTCCTGATGACGTAAATATTTATTATCACTCAGCAAACTACCCTATCGATATCCGATTCTGCCGCGAAACATATTGATATATCGATTTTTTTTACCCTACATCGATTCAGTTAACACTCGGCATTGAAAACGGAGACAAATCTTTTATTAATTCTAAGAGAAAAGATAAGAAAATGAAGGTTAGTTCTGAGATAATAGAAAATTGTGTTCTATTTTTTTGTCGTTATTTCTTCTTCCCTTTCTTTCAACCAATGACCTTTCTTCTTTCAAACCCACCAATCAGTGGCTTACTTGATCGCTGCTTGAAGTGAATTTATATGGAAATAATATGCAATAGTTGCTTTGAATAATGCAACGAAATGCGAATGCATAATCCAGCCTTGGTAGTTTTAGAATATTCGACGCCATTTTTTTCTATTATATATGCGAAAAGTTTTCTGACTGATTTTGTGTTATATTTTATTTTTATGCATGGCATCTTTTTCGTGTTTTCATTAACTCGGGTTTGAATACATTTGAGACTTAATTTATTCATTGATGTATTTTGAAGTAAATGATACGAATAAAAATAAAGAAAAAAAAATTGCTAGAATAAAATGTCAAATTTATAAAGAATACGTAAATAGTTTTTTTTTTTCAAAAGTTAAATTTATAACTAAGGTCAGCATTGATTTAAATACTGTAATGTAATGATATGCAAATACGAAATAAATAAAGAAGAGTAAAAATTAATTTAAAATCATTACAGCTACAGATAACTCCATGTGAATACAAGTTAGCTTTAATTTAATTCCTTTTAATCATTCCGTAAAAATATATTCATTTACGTTATCAAATCGGAAAAAAAGATTCTTTAATTAAAAGATAAGGAATTTTTAGAGTAAAATTTTAGTATGCAATTACTTATTAAAATAACATTTTGCTCAACTAGTTTAAAGGAATCAATATTAATTCTTAATTAAAATAATTATGATAATCCTAGTGTATTGTTATTTTTGTCTTTGAATTCAATGTACATTTGTATTTATTTCAATTAGTTTGGTTTGGTTTGTCGCTCTATGGTCATTTTGTGCACACTTTGGTCTAATTACATCGGGACCTATAGTTTAACGTATTTCTATTACTTAATAGTTTTCGCACATGGTTACTTCTTTTATTTTTTTTAGTGGAATTATTTTTTAACATGCATCTCTCATGGGCTATAAGTAGTAGGTGCATACAGGTTAATGTAGGATGTTAAGATTTTACTGATGGTATGATAGTAGCAACAGTAGTGTAAACTACTGAAAGTCTTCTCTATATCAAATATACTTCTTTCCAAAGTAATCCTCGTCCCTTTGTTAGTGTTCTCCGTCTGGTAACAATATTTCAATTATTTCAGTTAGTTAATAGCTTTTTGCACCTGATTGTTATTTGATTTTTACTGAATTATTTTTAACATACATCTTTTCATGGGCTAAATGTAGTAAGTTTACGTAGGTTCATGTAAGCTGTTAGATATTTTTACTAATGGAATAAACCATCAATAGCAGCAGAAGTAGTATAAACTACTTCTGCTAACTACTTTGAAAATTTGGCTAAAACAAGAGTCATTGTTGCAAATAGTCTCGCATTGGCAGGTTGATTTCTAGTAGAACTCATTGAATACATTGTGCGCCACGTTATTTGCGATGGAACCTAAAAAGGCAAATTGGACTGATTTTGCAATTGAATAAGCCAACAGCAATTCCCAGTTCCTTGCCTAGAGTGGGCGGTGTAGCCTGCGCCAGATTTGTCACGAGTCGTGACTACTTACAGAGTCACCTGTATAGAATAGGACTAGCTGCTACAGATATCTGCCCACTTTGTGCCTATGTCGTGCCCATGACTGGAGAATACCTCATCATATACCCTATTGTTCTTGACTATATTCTTTTTGTGTTACTGTCAATGTCTTTAGTTCGTTCTTTACTGTCGTATTTTGCTGCTCGTCGACTAATGACCGAGATGTCGGAGACGGGCATAGGATATAAAACACATTTTTTCCAGATTTGTTCCAAGTCCAGAAACAGTACTTCTCAAAGTTATCTCTATATGAAATATTCTTCGTTCCCGCGAGAGAGCAGTTATTCGCCCCGGTAATACAATTTCGGTAAAAGCAATGAAATAGTGTTATCTATTATAACTAACTAACTCCTTGGTACTGCATTAAGGCAAGAGCTGCACAGACGTACTCACTTTGCAACCCAGGGGGCACGTGTAACTTGAAGATAAGCCACGGACGCGGAGTAACAATGCCCCTGCAACGCTCTCTACAATCCTATTAGGACCGGGACATACAGTTTAAAGTGGATTCGAACCCCTACAAACATCCATGGCACCGCCGGGACTCGAACCCCGAAAACCTGTGGTACCGAGCGCCAGAACGCTAGCCATTCGGCCATTCAGGCCCTGAAATCTGAAATATTCAACTAAGGAAAATAGTGCCCTGGTTGGTTATGAAATTGTTTGCAAATAATAAATTCCAATACAAATAACATTGGAATTTATATTTTCAATGCTGTTACATTGGAATATAAATTATTTTGTGGCTTTAAAAGTTAACAAGTAATATAAAAAAAAAATTAAGTCAGTTCCTACTTTTTTTCACTTTATTGCAGAAAAGTCCTTTATAAATAATTCTCGTTCATTTCATTTTTTTAAGTTTATCTGGCGCCATCTATTGGTAGATACACACAACTTAAATCTATAAAAAAACTAATATTAATTAATTAAACTTAATTACTGAATTAATATTTGAAAACTGTATTCACATCGAGTGTCATCCACTGGAAGTTCAAAAACAAATATATTTGAACTTGAGTGGATGAATAGAAAGTATTTTTATGAACGATTGAAAATTTGAACAAGATATATACAGGAAGAGTGTGAACTAATAGTAGGAATTGAAAAAAGAGGTAGTTTGAATTATAAAAGGGGATTTCTAAATTCGATACTTATGCTGACATTCACAGTAGCTCAACCGTCATCCCCATTAGGCATTGGATCATTACACATTACTTAGCACCCCAGATGAAATATTATGACATCAGATTTTACTGAATTTCTCACTAAGTTTAACCGCATCCTGCCACAACATGGATCACAGAGGACATACTATTTACATTGCGCCAGATAAAATTGGCAATGATTTCCTCCTATTTGTCCACGAATTTCGTTCAATTGATCTATTGAAAAAAATTATGTGTTTTAAAATATATATTTCTATATGTATGGATAAAAAAATATTGTATGATATTCCAGCAATTAAAAAGGTATATTTTTTTAAGATAGACAAGGACATTTAAAAATGTATTAATTTTAATGATTTATGGTCACAAATATATTAAATTGAGGAAAATAAACATAATTTTAACTTCATAGTATATAACAGGTGGGCTGAAAAGTTCATAGGATGACACATAGAGGGCGCGACTAGTATTAAATCCATATGATTGTTAGTTAGCCCTAACCTGCAAAAGACACGTGTCTAAATTTGACAGCTGTTGACAATTGTTAGTATGTGAGTTATAGCACTTTTAGTGAAGTAATAGCATTTTTGTGTTCATCATGTGCAGTCCTACTCGGCTGACTGTCGATTGAACTCCGGTGTGAAATGATGGAGCCATGTTTCATCCGTTGTCACATATCGACGCAAAAATTTCGGGTTTATTATGATTGAACAGCTCCAGACATTGCTTAGAATCCTCAATTCGTTGTTGTTTTTGGTCGATTGTGAGCTCGCGCGGCACTCACTTTGAAAAGAGCTTTCGCATATCCAAATATTCATTCATGATATGTCCTTTGATATCTTTAGGGTCTCAGCTATCTCAATCAACTTCACTTTACAGAACTTTCACTTTCACTTTTCACTTTCCAGAAATTATTTTGTGGACTTTTTGATGTTTTCGTTGGTAACAGCCTCTTTGGGGCATCCACTGCTTGCATCGTCCTCAGTGCCCATTTCGCCTCGTTTAAATTTAGCAAACCACTTCTCTACGGTCGATTTTCCTGGTACAAAGTCCGAATAATGTTTATCAAGCCAAGCCTTGACTTCAATAGTATTTTTTGTCGCCAAAAGGCAATGCTTTATTAACAGACGAAAAGCTATAACTCACATACTAATAGTGCAACAGCTGTCAAATTTATACACGTGTCTTTTGAAGGTTAGGGCTAACTAAAAATCATATGGGTTTAATACTAGTAGCGCCATCTTTGTGTTAGCCTACAAACCTTTCAGCCCAGCTGTTATATGAATTATTATTATTACTGCAGACTACTCTGGTATTATTATTATAACTGTAAACTACTCTGGTATTATTAATATAACAAAAGACTACTGTGGTTGCATAGCTAATTCATCATTATCATTGGCGCAACACCTCCATGGTGGGCCAATGCCCAGGCTGTCTGCCTAATGGCAGATTTTGAAACATGAAATGTTTTCTTTTTACAGGGTAGGGTTGTCAATCTTACACCTAACACTTTACAGTCATATTAGAGGTTAGGACCAGGGTTTAAAAGGATCTGGGATTTAAAGGGCCCTAGGTTTAAAGTGGATTCTGAACCACTACAAACATAAAATAAATGAACCAAACTAAACATTTTTACAATGGAATATTACCCAAAAAACCCGTTTAATTGTAGAGGGCACTTTAGATATCTATAACATCTTTTGATGCCGTAATTAATAATTTCCTGCTTTTCTAATAAACCGGAATTTCTGGTCCATGACCCTGAGTCGTAGAAGAATTGGTTCCATTATATTGGGTAACCTGTACATATTGCGGCTTGATGCCCAATTGGCTAGCGCTTTGGCCTTTTGTACCACAGGCTTTAGGTCCGAATCCTGGCGGTGTGTTAGTGGTTCGGAATCCATGTGAAACTGTAGGTTTTGGTAGGTAAATCTCCACGTTAATCCCCATTGTAGGTCTGGTTTCTCGGTCTAATTAGCCTAAAGTCAGCAAAAATGATTGTAGAGCAACACACCAAACCAAACCAAACCTATACATATTAACAATAACAGGAATTAGCTGAATTATATTTATAAAAAACGCATCATTTATCGAAGCGGACGTCTTACGTGACCATCACGATTAACCATTCTCCACGTTTCGATTTCTCTTTATTGGAGGGGGATGATGGGCTTAGAAGAGAATCCTTTATTCATTGATTCTAAATAAGACGCCGTCCGTAGATTATCTATTGATGCGGGAAATATTCGTGACACGCCTGTGAATTTGGAATATGCCCGGAGAATCATGTGTTATGTTTGTCGAGCTCCTATTAAATTGCCTTTTGGGCATTTACTGTAAATTTCATGAATTAATGTAATTTTCTGCTTATAAAATTTATAGGTTAGGAATGAGGAACGAAGTTTGGGAATGCATATTATAGAACGCAGTGTACAATTTGTGGAATTTTTGTCAGAAGTATCACATCAATTTTATCGAACAGCTTTTTTAAAAAATTTTTTTTTTTTTATTTGAAATGAAAGTTGACAAAATTTTAACGGAGAAAAATAAAATAATCTTCTATATATAAAAAAAAAAAAAGACCCATAAAAATGGAGCTCCATGGAAACATGAAGGAATTTCATAACAATGGTTAGAATGCGAATTGATTCATATGTTAGTGCAGGGAGTGGCCAATCGGCGGACAACCTTTACAATTTTTTGGCCCATGAGATGTATCACACTTTTACAAAATATATTTATTTTATAATAGTCAAAGTAGTGAAAACCAATATATTAAAAGTACATTATGCCTGCATCCAAATATATTCAAAAATTAAGTGTCGAAATTATAAGAAAAAATAACTTTAATTTTAAAATATTCTTGCGCAAACAAATATCGCTCTAGTAAAAACAAATATTTTTTTAATAATTTCACTTTTTTATTTCATTTATATTTATATATTTTTCATATTTCATTTTTAGTCTTATATATTTCTTTACAATGTGCGTTTTGTATCCTTATTATTATACTATCTATGTTTACATGTAAGAATAATAATAAACACAATAAAATAACTCATTATGTTTCAATTTTTCACTCCAAAAAGCATCTATAATGAGTCTTAATTTAATACAGGAACAGATAATTTTATGCGGCCCGCGGAGTTAGGATGCATTTCCAAAATGGCCCGCAAGATCATTTGGGTTGGCCACACCTGTGTTAATGTTTGCTAGTGGATGAGATACCTTGGAATGAAGTTATAGAAAACAAGATTTGCCAAAGTCAAATTAATAATTAATTATGAAACTAAATCCAAATTTCCATCTCAATAACAAATATGAAATTTAAAAATTGTCGGAAAATGTCGTCTTTCTTATTTTTATAAAAGTTCTTAAAGAAATAATTCTTTCTGATTTTTGCTGTCTTAAATTTATATAAAAAAAAATTATAAATATGATATTAAAATCCTCCTTAAAAATTGAAAAAAAGGTTTTGTTAGTTTTATGCTTTCGAATAGAAATATTAATAAATTAAAATCAAATATGAATAAATCAAAATTTCCATCTCAATAACAAATATGAAATTTAAAATTTGTCGGAAAATATCGTCTTTTTTATTTTCATAAAAGTTCTTAAAGAAATAATTCTTTCTGATTTTTGCTGTCTTAAATTTATAAAAAAAAAATTATAAATATGACATTAAAATCCCTCCTTAAAATTGTAAAAAAGGTTTTGTTAGTTTAATACTTTCGTATAGAAATAAAATTTGATTGGTATATCGCTTGTTAATATGTCTTCCGATTATATCTTTTATTTTATCGGCAGAAAAAAATAATAGTAATAAAAAATAATAATAGTAGTAATGAAAATAATATGGATTATAGACAAGAAATTACTATTTATAAATATTTGATACAGTTCATTTGACCTTTCTTAACTTAAATCTTAAACGCTGTATAAACAAGTAATATATAAAAAAATTAAAGTCAATTCCTACTTTTTTTCACACTATATTGCAGAAAGTTCTTTATAAATAAGGATGAAATTTTAGTCTTACATCCGGCCCCATCTATTGGGCGATACATTCCACTTAAATCTAAAAAAAAAATATAATTAATTAATTAATATTTGAAAAAAAACTGTATTAACATCCAGTGTCATCCACTACAAGTTTCAAAAATGTATTTGAACTTGAGCGGATGAGTAAAAAGTATTTTATTAACGATTGAAAATTTGAACGAGAATATAGGGTGAGCTAATAGAAAGACAAATAAATAAAAGTTTAATTTGGTCCATCTCACACATTTCAAAATTTGGCCAAATATTTTTCTAGTATCGTGCAAGTAAATAAAAATAAGACACAATTAAAATTATGTATTTCTCATTTTAAGATAAACAATAATGAGTAAAAGTCAATGCCAATTTTAAAATCTTAACTTTTTACAACTATGCGTACATTTTTCTGTTAGCTAATCATGAATTCCAATAAACAACAAACTTCTAACAAACACAGACATCAGTATTAAAGATTCCTAATTAAATCTGAAATCTAATTCCATTTTATGAGCTTCACTGAAATTTGTAATTTAAAATAGTTTCCACTAGAACAGAAATGCGAAAATTAATCACCCCGTATAATTAAGTTGCACTACAATCAAAGAATTATTAATCAAAATAAAGTCATTTCCAAAAATTTAATTAATTTGTACAATACTCAATTAAAAAGGATTTTAAATGAAACGTAAAATATCAATTTAAAAAGAATTGAAAAGAAAATACGAATCTTGAACAATGAAGGAAATTATTCTGAACGATTTCTTGCGATATACAGGTGATTACAATTAAAGTCCCACATTCAAAATGGTGTAAAAGAACCACTCATCACAATGTGTTCAAATTTGAACGGAAGATACTTGAAGAAGAGAAGAAACGGTACGGTATCAAAAACATTCCTTTAAGTGTATTAATAGATGGCATTGTAAACGGCATAGAGAAAGTGAATTTTGAAGCCTGAGGTATTTTTGCATCGAAATACAACGTATTTGGAATGAGTTACTTTTTAACTATCAATTGGTGTTCAATAAGCCTGATTGTTTAGTTTTTTTCTTTTGACGCAAAAAGACTTACAATACAATCAGCTGTTAAGACACTTTGTTAGTGGTACCAATCCACCACAGCAAGATTATACAAAAATAGTTGGGAAAATTGTAGGAACCTTTTTTTTTGATGTCATGCCGTTTTCCCTTCTTCAAGTATCTTCAGTTCAAATTTGAACTCACTGCGAGGAGTGTCTCCTTTTTCACAGAATTTTAAAAGTAGGACTTTTTAATATTAATCACCCTGTATTTGAAAGGCAAACTCTCATTTCACTCTTTAATACATTGAGAGATTCCAG